>JAZHYW010032482.1:0-19065 GCA_037355805.1 Ixodes ricinus | reverse complement strand
CAAATGAAGGAAATTTGGTCCTAAGAACTCCAAATCACATAGCAACGTTATCAAATCACCGAAATCTATTCAATATTTTCCGTCTCTACTGTAAGAAGATTCTAAAATTTTAAGTAAAACGAAAACAAGGTTGAAAAACCAGTGAGGTACGTTTCTCAGTGGGAACTGCACAACTGCGAGAACCAGTGAGTGGACTCACTGCAAGCGTCGTTGTTGGCACACCAATCAGGAAGAGGCATAGGAGCACTGCAAAAAAAAAGAACTAACATTGGTACACCGATTATAAGAAACACTGCTTCATAGACTAAACCCCAAGGCACAGAGTAATAACACGATGAACGAGACGACGCGAAGCCTCCATTAATTTATTTTTCCGGGCCTCGGGGTTTAGATTACGACATTTCCTAACCAGCTCGCACTACATAGTACTACTTTTGCTTCTTACCGCTTCGCACACTGTCCAACTTTGAAACTGGCTTTTCATATGTCATTGGTAGGTAGTCCACATACAACACAATGCTACTATTACACAAAATTTTGCCAAACTTCTTCGATTTAAATTGCTGTGAAACATAAAACCGGAGTTTCCTACGTACCCAGTAAAGAAGAGGAAAGTCCCTACAGTCACTGACAGGACGAAAACAGCAGGAAGGAGTTTTAGTTCTACTGCCTCCAGTGCAAGCTTCCTACCTTCGATGCCGTTTTGGCCTCTCGTGCGCGCGCAGCTAAAGCAAGGAAAAAAGCCGATGAGTGTATGCAGGAGGCAGGGCATTAGAAAAAGATGTTCTGCCGTTCTCACATTGTCAGTGAGTACAGGGAGAAACACCAGGCAAGGGATACCCCAGCCCAAGGGCTCATACTCCAAACATACAGTTGCCTGCGCAGGTGATCTGCCCGTATCATGAATCTCTCGTGACTGTGAAAGTCATTACGAACTACCGTAAAATCCCGAGAGAGAGCCCACCTAACATCAAGAGCAAATCGGCTAAGAATAAGGAGTGGGCTAACTTTCAGTGCACAATCAAGAAAAGTTAAAAAAAATTGCTATTTTTAAGGTGGTGCCCCTTCCAAGCTTGTTATGGAGGCGGGGGCAACGAAGCAAAGATGACTGTACTTCCCAGTCAGCAATGTTCGCTTATATCCCACCACAGCAAACCAGCCACATTTACGCCGAGGCCATCATTGTTCCCAACACTACTATTAGTAAAAGTGGGCTAGCTTTCAGTGTTTAAAAAAAGATAGCAAATCCAAGCCAAAAATAGGCGTAGGCTATCTTTCGGGGGGTGGGGCATCTCTCGAGATTTTACGGTATGCATTTTTACGCCCTTTGTAAACGAGGGAGTGCCTTACCTCAGGTAGTCGAGGAGATGATTTGGAAGGACCGGGATGAAGATGTGTGTTGCCTGAATATGTGTCGCAAAAAGACAACCACTTTGAAATCGGCAGCAAGAACCTTGAAAAGAATCCTTAAGTACCGCATGACGCAATGCCACAAATTTAACTGTAGTAAATATTTTTCCTTTTTTCCCTCTAATCACTGAAGTTATTTCCTTAGTTAGATGGAGCATAGAACAAAAATTCTCAAAATGACTTGTTCACTGTTGTCCTTGGATACCTACCGCAAAATTCCGAGGGGAGCGCCCACGCCACTTTTACTGAGAACTGGGTTAACCTAGGCATGGGCGCTTGTTCGGTCAAATCAGGTGCTTAACATATAATATGGAAAATGCTAATACTAAGCACTTGAACGAAATGGGTGCCTCTGCGGTATCTTACAATATGATTATAACTAGGCTGAAGGTTTTACGGTCGTCATTCCACTTGGAAAGGCTAATTTGAGCCCAGAAAAAACTCGCTCTCTTGCTCACGAGTGCAAAAGCAAGGGTATAATTTATGAAAAATATTTTGCTGGATAGTCTTCAACTGATGAAACTTCAAGCTTCTTAGCATGTGAATCAACTGAAGTTTAAAGGACCATAAAACAGAGGATGGCAGAGAAAAATTAGATGATGCTTTTCTCCCTCGTCAGTTTGTATCACTGTGTTTGGCCGACACCCTGGGTGCTCCAAGCGGCGATTGCCTGAAGGGGATTCACCTATCCTGCTAACTTGGAATTCCTATACTGGGGTGCATCTTCTGTTCTACCCTGAATGAGTGTGACTAAAAAAATCATCCTTCACCAAAAAACAAATTTTCTTTTTTATGGCAGCCTCTTAGGTGAAGAAGGCAGTCAAGAAGGATGCTCTTTTCCTTTCTTCTTTTTCAGCAACTACTGTAGAATGCAGTATAGCCCGTTTATAACGAAGTCGGCGGGAATTGAAAATCACTTCGCTATATCCACTATTTCGTTATATCCGAACTAAAGGAAAAAAACAACAAAATTGTTCACCTGGGGGAACGTGTTTATTCCTTCTGCAAGAAGCCATCTAGGGTTCCCTGCACGCTGTTCGCGAGCGAGCGTTTAACGATCGCGGCCTCAAACTTGTCGAACTGCAGATCAAAGCTCGGATCGGAACCTCCGAAGCTTTTTGTAGCATGAGCGGTCCACTCAGCGGGATGTTCTTCGCGCGGGCATCCACGAACCACTTGTAAAGCGCCGCTTCTACGTCGGGGTAGGTGGCACCTCGGATTCGTTTTCGGCCACCGCCGCCAACGTCGTCATCCAGAACGGCGTCGATCTTGCCGGCGTTCTTGATAATCGTCGACAAAGTAGACTGCGCGATATCATACTTTCGCGCGATATCGGTCTTCTTGACGTTCCTACGGACTTCGTCCAAAATGGCGCGCTTCAGCTTCAGGGACAGCACTTTCCTTTTTCCCGCCGACGTCCCGGGGCTCGCGGAACTCGACATGGTCGACAAATCGATGATTCAGAAGAATCAAGGGGCAGTCCGAGTCTTTTTCGTGGAATTCTAACACTAGTGTAAGTCCGTTGTCCAAAAGTTGTCGGGGTGGAAGTCAGGATGGCAGAAGCAGCAAAGCGGTCAGCACGATACGAAAAGTAGAGAACGAAGAATGATAATGACGAGCGCACCCCTTGCTCGTGTCGCGGTGTGTTCGAAACTCCAAACGATACGACTCTGGAGTTGGCATTGCACGACGCCTGCACCTTGCGCGAGAGTTACGAGTGTCACTCGCGAGTACACGAACGACGCTACCGCGCGTTAGCTACCCCAGCCGACTCCGAGTTAATCTGGCGACTCCAGCGACTGTACCCGTCACGTGACTGCAAAAGGGAGAGAGAGAGAGAGAGAGACGACGACGACGACGATTAACCGCATCTGTTGTCAACAGTTTTTTTTTTTTTCTTGTTTGTTTTGAAAGGTTTCAAGGACACGGCGGCGCATGAGGCGGTGCGGTGAAGCAATCTTATAGGAACTACGCGATAGGGAGAGCAGACGACGCTGCGGAGGCTGCCGGCAGCCGAATTTTGAGCAGTTTTTTGCTTAAAATTTACCAAAAAGGTCGTAAATTATTCTGATTGCTAGATATTTTATCCGCTCGGCACGAAATTTGTCTTCGTTATATCCGCTGAGGCTTTTTTATTTACTTCGTTATAACTGGACCCAAATTGCATTAAAAATGCAGAAATGGGAATGGGAAATCCAAATCCCTTCGTTATAACCGCTATTTCGCTATAAACGGGTTCGTTATAACCGGGCTAGACTGTACCATGCATCCGCCCATTCCACACTAAGCACCCATTCCCAAATTTGTAAGATCTGAGGAAATACGCACAGTACATTTATATGTAAAATTGATGACCGGACAAGCGCCGAACCCACATTTTTCCTGCGATTACCTATATGTCTCAGTTTTCAGTGGCGCTTGTCCGATATTTTACGGTGAGTACTACTACCTGTATACGAAAACTGTAACTCATTCCATTCCTTATTACAGAGTTTATTCAAAGCACTACTTAGCCAATCTAAGAATCCTTTTATGGTTCCTGGCATTGGACCCTTGCTATATAGACGTTGCAGAGCTCACTCACCACTCCATAGGGTAGATAAGAGCATTCGCAGCCTGGACGCAAGCACTGAGCCTGCTCAGGCGCTTGGAGGTGATCAGGATTCTCCGCCGTGAAGCATGCTGAGGAAAGTTCGGCACAAGTAAATGCGAAGCTCTGACTAAACCGCTCTCGAATTTGGCATCCAGGAAAAGCAAAGGATCTGAAGCATCCACGAAATGAACACCCATTGCACTGTATAGTGAAACAACTTTGTCCCAAATGCAAATGGCGAGACCTTCGGAAACATGCCGTGCTACCTATAGGCCTCTAGAAACTGATAAAACCGCAGGGTTTTATCAGTTTCTTAGATACTTCGGTGCCCAGGGGTGGAACTCATGAAATGTACTTGGGAGCAGCCACGGGAGCAGCTGAAACAGATGTTTTGGAGCAGGTTGGGAGCAGCTAAAACTACATTCTGGAGCAGGCTAGGCGCAGCTCAAATCAGTTTTCATTGTACTTCAGCTTGCGTCTTAGACGAGCACGGGAGCAATTTCAATTGTGCTTAGCAGCACAGATGCATATGAGTGGTTAGGAACCTAGGTAGATGGGATAACAGTGTAACAGATGCGAAAACTTGGCCTTAGTGAGAACCGAAAAGCAAGTACCATATGTTTCTGAAGATAGTGTCCTTGATATTTTCTGAGTGGCTTTCAGCTGCTTAAAATGCAAACCAGCACTGCTTATAGCACAACCCACACGTGCTCGACATAGTAATTATATGTGCGAACCATGTGACGTGCGTAAGCAACGGATGTGCAGTTGCGCGGAGGAACAGGGCAACAAATTTCGAGTTTATCCTATTGTACAACTCAATATCGAAGCAGTAGACTACGATTAACGAAGTTATCGTATTCGAAGCGATGAGCCGGAGCAAGATTTAAAGTACGCCGAGCAGATCTACCGCTCGCGTGAGAGCTGCTGGCCGGCAAGGTTTCGGATCGGACCGCGTTTCAGTTCAATCAAATCACGATTTATCTTGCAGGAATGCGGTTCCAACTTCTAATGATGAAGCACTAAAAGGAATCTTTTGCTAATGTGTTTTCAACTGGCTGACTTCCGGAACCCGGGCCGCAGAGCCTCAGGCAATCTGACGCTTAACGACTCAACCTCACCTCGGCTGACTTGCTTAACCGTTTATGGTTGAAGAATAAGAATCCAGTCGCAGGTGATGCAGCGCTTGGAATCCGACCCCCGAGTTTTTCGCGCGCTTCCGACTTGGGATACACAGGGAAATAAACGGAACAAAAAATTGCAAGACCGACCAAGCTAAATGCGCTCATTGTTGCCAATTGAGTCGATAATAACCGAAACCAAGACAAAATATAATTTTTTTTGGCGCACGTTGTGCGATTTGGAGCACAATGGCGCGAGGTATTGGCTGTGGCGCAGTTTCCGCAAAATGGCGCAGGATGGCGCAGACAAATGCATCTGGCGCAAAAAGGCGCAAATGGCGCAGCCGTTCCACCCCTGGTGCCCCTAAAGGCCTTTTTAGGTCCTCAAAGCCCTCGACCACCAGCCAAGCCAAACAGTAAACCTATTGATTATTACCAAGTGAGTAGGGTTTATTACTATACTCCATTTCAGGTTTTTGACGCATTTAGTTTTCTTCATTTACCTCTTAGACATTGTAATTGTTCAATACCGCTCTCTTCCCACCGGTGAATGGGGTCCATCACTTCCGCCGATCCAGAAGGGGCCCCAAAACACAAATGGTTGAGAACCATTGTTCTATGTGAAACATACACCCTCGCAGCCCCTCTCCACTCCACGGTTTTATTAGCTCCTGGAGGCCTGTATGTAGCACAGTAAGTATCCAAGGCCACGCCCTCCACTGTCCGCGTTTCGTTCATACCCAATACTAGTACAAGCGTGGGAGTATGGTACTTAGAAAAAACTTTGCTTGTACTAGTGTTCATGAAAATAAAGTAATAAAGCCTCTTGAAAAATACACTCCTGCACCTGTGCCTCAAACAGCACGGCACAAAGCTTGCGACACTGGCCGCGTAATGTGCCAGACGGCATTGTCTAACAATGTAATTTTTTCGACATTAGTAGGCTTGCCATTTCTAATACATTCCATCACTGAACACGTTTTCAAGTTATTATCAAACAAAAATTAAAAAGGCAATTGCTATGTATATATTCGAATGAACCACCATCATCCTTCAACTATTTCCTCAAGCTTATTGATAACTTTAGAGCAGTTATATATTAAAAATTAAAACAAAAACAAGTAAAAATATCAAGGCTATCTTTACATATACATTATTATAAGGTTTCCAATTCCTCAATAAAGGGAACATAAAGGACATGCACAACATATTAAAAAAATAGAGACGCTCTGGTTGTCCCAAGACGGAACATAGAGATCTATCGACTGTAACAAATACAACGATTTCATCTCACTATGAACAACAGTGTGCAAGATTACGAGGCCTCTTAGCTGGCTCCTTACAGCCAGCTTAGCCAATAAAAATTACACCATCTTCCCGAGGGGAACCATGGGGTGATGCGGAGCATCGCGGATCGTTATTTAACGTGCATCACGCAGTAGTGATCACACGAACGTGTGCCGGTACGAAACTCATCCAGATCGAAACGGGCGGGGGCGGTGGGGAATCGAACCCAGGAGGTTCCCAGCGCAAGCTTTCGCTCCACGCTCCGAGCTGAGACGCGTTAGCCTACTCGGCCACTTCCTCCCTGAACGCGCGCAGCGCGCTACCGCTGCTTATATTCACACTTGAAGGAGAGGAGACTAGAAAAGGAGAGTTGCGCATGCGCGCGCGGTGTGAGTAGAAGCGAACGCACGCGAAGTGCACGCAGCTGGTAGAGAGAGAGAGAGCGGAGAGAGTAACGCGCAGCTGTTGGAGAGAGGGAAGGAGGAGAGTTGCGCATGCGTAGTGTGAGTGTGGACGACGCCGACGCCTGCGGGACATAGACCCGAGCAAGAGATGCTCCGCATCTAAAACTGGTCCAGCAACATTTCATAACAGTAGAAACACTGCTTTCAAATATGGCTGCCATATGCCATCCTTATAATATGCCTTTGTAGGTTTTTTACTGCAAGATTTTGTGATATGGTCAATGAATTCCAGATGACCAGGCCAAATTCCAGTCATGATCAAACTAAAGATTTATACAGTGCAATATACTTTTGAGTATACTTATCATGGGTCATGAACACCTGACTGGCAAAAAAAGAGGAAACGGTGAACTGTTTGTAGCAACATATACTTGTCTCCAGGCATGGAGATAACAAGAACCCATTGAAGAAGCAAACCAGAAGACTTGAGAACTTGCCTTGCAAAGATGGTGATCATGTTGGTGGCATCAACAGCATTGAAGTACTCGGTGAGGTTTCGCTAGAAGCACAATAAGAAACGAGTTCACTCACAGGAACTTACAAACCAATTCTATACATCAACTCTATGCAGTAGCACAAGTAGTGACAAAATTATTTTAGCACATGCGAGTATATCAAAAGCAGTGATGTGATCGTTAAGAGTCATTTTGGAGCAGTTATAAGTTCATTTTGAAGCAGCAAATTGAACGTTTAAAGCATAAGTTTACACTTACCGCATCTACTCGAGTAATAGTCACACTATTTTTGAACAAGGTCCTTGTGTCTACTTTCCAGCAAAGCACATTAACAGCCAATCATCGCGTTGTGCATCAATAACATAGCGAATAACTAGATCGAGAACACGAGTCTCCATACAAATGCAACCTTCACAGATGGTATCTTCGCGAGAAGACGTTATCTCTGTCCTGTAAGCCGCTGGAATCATGCTGTTGATCGCGGTGACTGGCAATCCGCATGCTCCGCAGAAAAGTGAACCCTCAGATTTTCTTCATAAACAGTGGAGCTGTTACTCGAGTAAATACAGTAAGTTGAATTCCTACCACTGCAAATATCATACGTTAATAAGACTTTTCAATCATAAGTTTACACTTCATTTTAATTCCTACTACTGCAAATATCATATGTTAAGATTTGCAAATATCGTATGTTAAAATTAATCTGTTGGCCTGTCCATCAAGAGACATTGTCTAATTTGCCTTCCCACTTATGTGCAACTTTTTGTTATCATCAATTGCACGGCAGGTTTAATTCCTTCAAACACAGAGCTAGCTGTTGCGTGTAGAAGTACCAAGCATGACAACACTATTCTGAATTTTTGCAGTAGAGCCAAAGGTAAACCAAATAAATATACTACCGTAAAATTCCGAGCAAGCGCCCCCACCCGAGCAAGAGCCCCCCCCACCTTTATCGCTAATTTCACATTTCCGCGCCGTTCCGGGAAAGCGCCCCCTCCCCGCTCCGCACCCGTATCACGCACCGCGCTGACCGCGCCCAGGCAACACTGGCCTGCGAAGTTCAGTCCAAGAATTCAATCCAATCCAATCCTACTTTGCAGCCCGATCAGCCCGGTCATTACGCGCCATTGTCGCTTTGTTTCGGGGGTGTCAGGTCGGCTATGCATTCTTACACAGTGGCAAAGAAAATTGAGGTTGTCGAATGGCATTGTGAAAACGGGAAAGACGTACACCAGACGTCTCGACACATCAAGCTCGACTGGAAACGGGAATGTGACAAGAATTTTGAAATTTGCTACTGTCAAACTACGGGAAAGCCAAAGTTCGACGAAAGCTAAGTAACGGCGCGCCGGTGTTCAGTGAATACGTGGACGACGCGCTCTTTTATTACCTGGAGCGCGAAAGAAGTGCAGAATGAGCCATTAGCAACCGGCTTCTTTCTGAAGAGGCTGTCAAAATAGCAAACGGGATGCAGTTGGGAAACATCGCGGAATGCTGCAAACTTTTTCTTGCGGCCGACTCTGAGGAGTCTTTTGGTGGTTTTGAAAGTGATTAACATAGCAGTGACAAATCTTTGGCCTAATAAAGTCTATGTTCTCAGAGATAAATAAATATTAAATCTGTGTGGACTGTGCCTTTTTTTTTCTTTTTCTGGCAAAAATATTTTGTCGTCGCCATCTTGAATTTTGGTGCCGTTCCGGGATAGCGCCCCCACTTTGCAGGTAATTTTGACTTGCGTGCTGGGGGGCGCTTGCTCGGAATTTTACGGTATTCCATCGAAATCACGTCTGAACAGAATAATATTAAGCACCCAAGTTGATGTGCTTTTGTCATTTTATTAACATCAATGACAATATATATGTGGGACTTCATGGTAACAGAAATCGGTTTTGAACGATAAATGAGACTACAATCCAGTCAAACTCACCAAGGCTATCCCCAAGTTTCCATTCACTTTCCAGCTAATTGGCTTAATACGATGGCACAGTGAGCTCTGTTCACTTTGCCATCGTACAGATGGAACCTATATAAAGGTAATAACTAAACCATAGAGATCGCATAAAAATTGAGCTTATAAAAAGTCCCTATAAATCATCTCCCAATACACAAGTATCCTTGCTAAAACTCAAATTTGAACAAAAACAAAACAAGAAAATCAGAATATTGCAGCCTATCATATATATACTAGACACAGTTTTATTCAGAATTTTAGCGCAAGGAGAGTTGTTTCATCAACACTTACAAAAATCCTTTTAATTTTTTTTTCTAATACACCCAACGCTTTGTTTTGGAGGAGTGCTCTACCCTTAGTATGTGGCTGCGCTGCGGCGAAGCGTGACAGAAAAAATTGTGATGCCTACTCAGCGGTTCACCCTTCACTGCAGTGCACCAGTGTGCGACAAGAAGTGCATTTAACAAGGCTACCTAACCCACCAGAACAGACCACGAACAGACAATATTGCGCGACCTCCGAGTACGGTCAGTATTTGATACAGAAATCAAATCGAGTAATACGTTACTTAAATCGAAAGCACTGAAAATTTGGAAAAGCCTACCGTAACGATCCAGCCATTCAGCGGGTCTTCAGCTGTTATATTTTCACCATTAATAAAATGAAATTACGTTTTGGCGCAACATTGGCGCAAATTCATCACATCTTGTCGAAATGTAGCAGAATGTAGCAGGGTAAGCATTTTGGCACAGTTTGGCATAAATGGCACAGCAATCACATCACGGCAGAAAGACTAACAAGACTTTTACCCTACGTAAATAGTTCTACATTACTATGCACCTCACTTGCATAAAGGTACTATTGGTGGTGATGACAAAAAAAGTTTAGGCCCACAACATCACATTATTAAAAGAAAGGTTATAAAGTTTCTTAAATTTTTACAAGGCGATCAAATTCCTCACTGGTGACAGACATTATTTAACCCAATCCAACTTCACCACCTACAATTTTTAGTAAGCGCTCCTTGCTTCAAAGTGAGATAAAATCAGAGATTGAATCGTCCACTTATAATCACTGCAAGCCTTATCATTTGTGGAAAAAATTCTGCTTTATGCAATGCATGGTTTATTCATGCATTGTAAACAAGCTTCATAAACTTCTGGGCACAGCTGGTAGTGAGTTCTCCACACCACTTTGAATAAATCATGAAATGTTTAAAGCCCCAGGAACTAGCAGTTGAAAGGAACAGAAGGCAAGGTCAAGATCGATTGAGCATTGAATACTGACTTTTTTTTTTACATTACCACACCAAATTACTAATACCAATAATAATTTGAAGGAGCATAGCTGCCCAGACCTTAAATTATATGTCAACCTCAGTTTTGTTACATTATCTGTTCAGTTAGGTGGCAGAAAGAAAGATAAAGAGGTGAGATAAGAATAGAGTAGACACTTTATTAACACTTTTGTTAGCTTTCTTTAGAATGGGAAGTGATGACTAGCAATTTAGGTTACTAATAGGGTTGTGCGAATATTCGAAATTTCGAATAGTAGTTTCGAATAATACGCCATTCGATATTCGCTTTGAGGGGAACTGCGCTATTTGCATATTTTCAAAGTGTTGATTGCGGTGGGTTAGTCCCATTGAGCGCGCTTCTTACCGAGCGCCAGTGCACTGCGGAGAAGCAATACCCGCGGAAGCGAGCTCCGCAAGTGTTGCTTCTCTGCATTACACGGGTGCTCAGTAAGAAGTGCGCTGAACGGGGTAACCTGCCGCAATAAACTCTTGGAAAAATATAAATAATGAAATTGCGTGCTTGGAAGAAAAGCATGCATTCAAAGCGGGACTTTGTGAATGTGTATACCTATATTGTAGTAAAAGTTTCAAAATTAAACTGACTGTTAGGCAAGAGTATATGTTAGGCAGAGATACCCTTACAGCCTGCGTTTATCATGTGCAATTCTTTCTTTTTTAACTCGAGATTAAAGAAAGAATATTTTATATAGCAAGATTTGTAAATTCACTCAATTGGGTATAGTTGGCCATCTCTATAGGATTCATTTTATGTCAAATCCGTCGTTTACTTGCCATCCCAAGACATCAGACCTTCTGAGTCACAGTTCATAAATATAGATAGATTAAGCTTAGCTTATAAATGAACAAGTGGAACAACCTTCACGAGTTTAGCTGGGTTTTCGTCTAAGCACGGTGCAACGGTAGTGAAAGGCGTGGAAAAGCTATTTGATATTCGAATTGAAAATATTCGGCCAAAACCACTATTCCCTTCGAATTCACTTCGAATTCAAAATCCACTATTCGCACATGACTAGTTACTAACACTAAGAAAATACCCATAAAATAGAATTCATTGCTACCATATGAGAATTAATTCAGAAATAAATATCTATAGGTACTTGAAACACGAAAGAATAAAACACATAGGGACGGACACACACAGACAGGACAGTTCTTTCAATTAGCAACCGACATTTATGATGCCTCCTTAATGGGTCAGCAATTCCCTAGGGGAGTCAGAAATCTTTTTATTTTATTTTCTTTCCTTTTCCGGTGGTGTATTCTTCTTTTTCAAGGGGACACAGGTCTCTTTTATTTAATTCTTTTAATTTTAGTTTTAATTTGAGCATCTTGTTTTCTTTTCTTTCTCTTTTTTGGTCCAACGGTGTTACCTTCTCTGTTTTGCGGGTATTCTTCCTCTGTCTCGAGGGTTGGGTTAGAGAAGCGCTGATCCATTGAGGAGGCATCATAAATGTCCGTTACTAATTGAAAGAACTGTCCTGTCTGTGTGTGTCCGTCCCTATGTGTACGTATTATTCTTTCGTGTTTGAAGTCATTTGTGCAAACCTGCTCTGTGTTCATGATCCATAGGTAGTTAATGGGCACGTTGAGTACACGCTCCTTTACTCCTACTGCGACGCCTCGAGTTTCATATTCTGAGCGCAGCAACTGAATGCGACGTGGCATACAGGAGCACGATACACTGAAACTATCAACGAGTCGTGCAGCCACTTCCACAGTTAGAGCCCTGCGTGGATAACACCCTGATCATCCGCATCCGATCCGCAGACTTCGTATCCGCATCTGAACCACATTCGCAATGTTCTTAAATATTTCTATTCGCATCCGATCCACATCCGCAGATTTTGTATCCACATCCGAACCGCGTCCACAAAATTCAGAACCGCATCCGACCCTCAATCCACACATTCATTTTGCATCATAATATGAAGCATGTACCAAAATTTTAAAAAGCATCTGGATGGTGTCTTATACGCCGTCTGCTTACCTTTGTGCAAATAACTCTTTGTGTGGGAATACGGAGTCTTTTTATCGTATTTATAAAATAAGTGATCATCCTTCCAGAGGCACCTCACAAAGGTCACTAAGATAGTGACGACATGATTTAAACGCCTCTCCTCCAAGTGTCTTTGTAGACAGGGCTTGATGTGCTCTTTTTGCGCGCAATTTTTAAAATGGATGAAAAAATGTGAAAATTGATCAATTAATTTCTTAGAAACCATAACACTTTCGCGAATTCTTATACAGTTCTGGCCTTTAATAGCAGATCTTGGTTAATGAGTCAACTTAGCATGACGATTATCTCTTCATCTAATGTCCGCCGAGCCTGATAAATACGTGGTGAAGACGGCACCTGTCTAACTCTTGCCCTCTTTTCTCTCATAAATCTGTTAAATTAAAATAAAACATTGTGTAAAAAAAAAGAAAAATAATGATAAGGACCCAATTGCAGAGTTTAAGTTTTAATTGGTATAATCTTTCTGTTACTGGCAGTTCCCCAGTGGTGCATTTCAGTTAAAACTGCAATATCTACAGCTTGTGATATTAGACAGTGTGATATTAGGCTGATAGACATTGACCGAAAAAGTTTTCTGAAACTCACATTCTCGGGAATGCTTGGCAGCTTGGTGTGATCCGAGCAAGCACACTGGAACGGCTGGAAAAGTACATACATGTAAAAGCGTTTGAAGCCCAGACATGTTCGACATAATGAAAATATTTCTCTAATAAAGAATAATTGTACAAACCCAAAGAGAAAACAATCTGGCACCACAGCAGTGGTCACCAGAAAGAAACAGAAGCCATTCAGATCCTCCACACGGTAAGATTAAGATCTTTCATTTACTGACTAGAAAACAAATTGTCTCTGCTAACAAGTGCACTTCAAAGTGGTGGCTTGTTTGCATTATTTACAGGTGACAAATGAGTCTGTATTTACTCACATATGGGTCAACCTCAGACACTCTGAACCGGGTCTATGAACCCAAGAGGGAGATTGGCAAGCAACTACTACAACAATTCCTAAACATTAGAGTTTTAGATTCAGCACAAAGTATAAGCAAAATACTTGCAAATTAAATTTTTTTTTTTGTATTCAGGATCATTGAGGAAAAAAAAAAGGTATAAAGCTTTGCCTCAGCTTTCATCATACTTATACAACAAATCATGCAATTATTACTCAAAATTACATGCAAGCGTAAAATACAATCTGTTCTCAAAACCCGACCATGTGAAATGCCATTTTCAGTCACCCATGCTCAAATGTTATCCCTGCTGGATAAGTTTCTTGGTTCTTTTCGTGTATTGAAGAGTGACTCTGTGCATGTTTAGCATGAAGAAGGTGTATGCCTCTTTTGAAGGAAAAGACTGATTATAGTAAATACTGCAGTTGGTACTCCCCACAGTATTCAATGCAGAATTCTTTGGTAATTAATAATCAAACAGAAAGTATGCCAAGAACTTGCTTGCAACTACAGCAAAATCAAAGCAACAATTTCTTACTATTTGGTCTGAACCAAAGGCAACCCTGAGCTGAAATCCAGGTTCAGGCACTTGGCAGTTGTAGAGAGATTCTAAGAACTGGCCCAGGAGACTAGACTGTGAAGAAGACAGAAAAATCAAGCACTTTTTAGTGCCTGAAGTCAAACTGCATGCCAGTGTTTCAGCGAAGGCTTTCGAACATCCCTATAAATGAGGTGGTAGAGAAAAGAATTAACTCTTTTCAGAAACAAACTGCCAGCCACAGTAGACATCAAAGATTAAAGAAAAAAAAAAAAAAAAAAAAAAACTAATTATAGTTGGTGACAAGTTAAGAGTGAAGTGGAAGCTCCTCCCACCTCTTTCCACTTTGGCAGAGCGAACGCTGGAGAGGAGGCGGCCTCCTCTCCTCCGTTCGCTCCGCTGAAGTGGAAAGGGGTGGAAGGAGCTTCCACTTCGTCCTTGACCTGTCACGAGACTATACACAAACTCATCTCTGTGACCTCACGGCGCGGTGGTGGCGCGTCGGTCGCACTTCCGGTCTGGGGCTGTGGGCAGAAGTCCCCATGCCAGACGTGTATTCCTGCATTGTTTTGAAAGGAACCAGACAAAAACCTGCCTTCTCGTCAAAACGCCGCGACTGGGGCCGTACCAAAAGTGTCGAGAAAGGTTTGAAGGTCAGCTTTCGCGTGCTCGGTTCGTCCGAGAATCTGGATATGTGCCGTGAAAATGGAAAAGCAGACGCCGTTGGACAACGATTGCTTGGGCGGGAAGCACTTTGGGTTGAATTCGCGGATACTTGTGGTCATCAGATTTATTTGTTTTGTTTCAACATGAACGCCAGAAAACCGTCAAGTTGTGCGGACCACCTGCGGACTACGTTTCAGTGCGTCTTCAAGTTCAAACGGCCGCCTGATTGTTCGAACTGTCGTCTGCTCTTTCAAACGTTTCTGCTTGTCGTCTGCTCTCTTAGACGACGCCGGTCCGTAGACCAAATGTTGGCCCGGTACTTGCGATAAGAAGTAAGTGCAGGCCTCAAAAGACTTAAATTTGAAGGTTGGTAAGCAGGCTCGATGTAAACAGTAGATACAAGGAGATGTTGATCATTGTTACCAGTGACCACCACCGACTTGTTATGCCTAATTCAGTTAATCCGATTCTGCTTACGATTATCAGTATCGACGTCGACCATCTCAGCTACGGTTCACGCTTTTGCAGCCCGGAAGCGGCGTCGCGACTGAAAATTCCGAGCGAAATCTCATCATGTGAATCAGGCTTTAGCGTGACGTTCTGTGGCGTCCACGCGGAATGAATCGCCACATGTCACATTATTCATGCGAAGTTTTGCGGTGTAACGAGCCTCGGTAATTTTGCTGACGCCGCTCAAGATAGTCAGACATCGCCAGGAAGACGTAGAAGCAACAATTCGAACGCGAAAAAGGGCAGGGGAACTCACACTGACGCCGACAACATCGCATTTCAATGGTGTGTTTATGGGCGACGGCGAGTTTCTTGCCCACACCCCCATCGCGCATGCGCGGCGCCGGTGGCGTCCGCTAGGGCGCTCCGGAGCGCTCCGGTTTGTTTGTAAACATGAGTTGGTGTATAGCTAAATAGTGAACTAAAAGATACTACTAATTAACTTTTTTCGATTAGTGAAAATCAACATATGGTTCAAATGAGAAAGTTCCTAAGCATCTTCAAAAACCATCAAATCAACTCATTTTGGAAAGGTATAAGGCAGGGGCAGCATTTTACGATATTCAGAAAAAACTCTCAATTTGGACACATTTCCAGGCGGCTTTTTATCGGAGCCCCAGTGGCCGAGGAACGAAGCCGCCACCTCACCTCCCTCATAGGATAAAGGAAAGTATGGCACACCTGTATTTCGCATCTCAGCCAATGGAGAGCTGGACCGCTGATACACAGATGTGCTCCAACAGGAAACAGAATCCTAAAAACATGCCCAAATTAAGCTTTTTTTTTTTTTAGAACGTTTTAAAATGTTGTTCTTGCCTTATATCTTACTGAAATGAGTTGATTTAGTTGTCATCGATGATGCTTAGCAAGTTTCTCATTGGAACCATATGTTTATTTTCACTAATTAAAAAGCTGACTATTCAGTAAATTAGTTTTGCAATTTTTGCAATTCCTAATGTCTAGTTTCCTAAAAGTTAGTTCCTGAAAAGAGGTTTTTTTTTTTTTTTCAGTTACATTATTTTTAGGGATTTTTGGCAGCCTTTGTTGAAATCCTCTGTATATATATTGGTAAAGAAACCATGGACTGAATTTTCGGCTGGGATAAATTGGGATTTTATTCATTGCATATCGTTTAGTGTGCCAAAATAAAACTATTACACGAGCGTAGGAAACCTAAAGCCTGCTTTTCAGTGCGAAAATTTGAAAATATAACAGCCTATTTTGTAGCTCCTTTCTATCGAAAGTTCTCTGCCTTTTCACTGCGATGTATCCGTGGTGCCCAAGCATTGCAGCCGAACCCAGCTCATGCATAGGACACGAGCACGGCGTAACTCGGACGCATGCACTCATCAACAATCAATCTCTCAATGAATATTTCAATTCGCGTTCGTGGCCATTGAGTGTCATGACAGCACTTATCACCACTTGAAAATGACAACTTCCATGGTGTGCTTAAAAAGCACGGTGGAAGCTTGGAGTCATTGCCTCTGGTGCCAAAGCACGTCACGACCACGTGCTTTCTCATTTCGCTTTCGAGTTGAGGATTAAAGCTAAGGAGGTAGAAGCTGACAAATCATTTCGTGGTCCCTTTAAGCAGCATAGACGACAGGACAAGCGATAACAGAAGGTAGAATGATTTATGAAGGCCGAGCCGGCACGTGGGGCCTAATGCAAGGTGGTCGAGCGCGCCACTGCCCCGCCGTTGTCTTCACCTTCCTAACAGTATAGATAAAAAAGTTCTAAAGAATCTCATTGATCTATGAAGCAAAGAAAACAACCATTAGCACTCTACTCACCAACTCTTCACACTTTATATCAAACCAATGTCTACATATGTAGGTCATTGCATTGCTTAACCTTTTGATGGTCATTGCTGTATGTGTACAGTGGAGGTGCATCGAATCTTTCTTTGTACTATTTCTTTGGAAACAAAACCCAACCACTGGGATACGTCGGGATAATGGCGGATACTCACATCTTTTTTGTTGGCCAATTCGGCAATTTGGTTGAGCACCTTGTAGAATGTTTCATGCCAGGGCAAGTAGCTAGAGCAGAGTTCAAACTTGGTTAACTTGTATCACTCACACAAGAGCAGTAAGTCATGGCATATATGTACATACTACGGTATTACAGGAATGCTACAATTAACTAGCATTTCTAGGACTCTGTCTATGGACAAAACAATATTGCAGAAATCAAACGATATACAATCCGGAAATTATGGCCAGAAATGTTAATTGCACGGCCAAACTTCATTTGTTATTGTCATCTGGCAAGAAAAATGCACGCTCATACTATACGCTGCCAATCGACGATCGCTGGGCCTCGCTGACGGACGTGTTCATGCTAATATGTGCATCGAGCGGAACAATTCTCCTAGCAAGTGATGCATTGCCAAAGCGAGTGTAGATGTTTCAGAATCTCTGCCACAACATCTCACCGATACGACCCGTGGGGCCTCTTTGACGAATATAAGAATGTGAATTTTAGAACTTTTCATATTTTCTAAACTATAGTCTGCAGACAATATATTCCCAAGTGTTGAAATTTCTGCACAGTGCAGACAATCTACAGGTGATACAAAAATTTGTTTTTCCAGGATCATTCATTATGACCAGACGGGACGACTTTGTGAATGACCAATCATGTTAACATTGATTTCTGTATGACACAAGCTTCTTTGTGCACTGGTAAAGCACGCCTTTTTCAAGGTGTGTTGTTTAACACTTTCTTTTTACGCACAGAATATGCACAGGGTGCAAAATATGCACCAAATTCACGCTATTTAAAAAAAAAACTTTTTCTTCTTCTTTAGTTGACTTTTGCTCCTGCGCTTCATACGCCAGGTGCAGAAACTATGATAATAGAGCTTGGAGCTTAAGGAGGGAATTAGAATCTAAGCAACAGTGGTTTCAGTACAGAGTAGTAAATACTGCTGGCGGTCAAGGCATCAAGAGGTTATTACCTGAGGAGTACAAAGCAAGTCTGGGAGTTGGGAGCATGACGACAGTAGCCAAAAGTCCACTTGCTGTCGATGCTCGTCAACACAAAGCTGAAGTGCTGAACCGCAGTGCTATAGTTAAAAGAATCCAGAATGAAGCAATGTTCGACTTTGTTACATTAGAAATGAAAGAAAGAAAAGGCCAGATAATGCAGTGCAGTAAACTATGAGGTAGCAGTCCCTGCAGCTCATACTAATACAAAACAAAGGAGCTTATAAATTAAATTATTTAGAAATGCATACTGCTTGGCATTTAACACACTTAGCAAATTTGTCACAGTAGCAAGATAATCAGATAACTAATAGAATTTAAAGATATACTGCTGAAAGTTGAGAACAAGGAAAGTATTTCTATTTATTTTATTTTTAAATTCAATTTCTGATATACCAAAAAAAATAAATGCATAAAATGTGAAGTGGGCAGCTATAGACTCAGCATAGTAGATGTGCTTAGCACAGGCAAAATTGCACAACATGTGGATCTTTTTTTCGACAACCTTCCACAATAGACGGCTGTGACCAGTTTTACTAGTGCTTCCAAGTGAGATGACAAAGCTTAAATGAGTAAAGGAGCATGGGTTTGACACCATTTTGGTAAGCACAAAAGCCTTGTGCAAAGCACACAAGCATCTGAAAGCTGACACCGAGCGTTAACAATGTGCACACGGTTGTTTCTACTTTATGAAAGCCCTACGAGTATCATCACCAATTTGTGATTGCTACGCTATAAGTTGTGTGGAAGTATATTTGGGACTTTTTAATATCTAGACAAGGTAAGCATGGTTTAT
>JAZHYW010032479.1:0-40553 GCA_037355805.1 Ixodes ricinus | reverse complement strand
AAAACTGGTCCAGCAACATTTCATAACAGTAGAAACACTGCTTTCAAATATGGCTGCCATATGCCATCCTTATAATATGCCTTTGTAGGTTTTTTACTGCAAGATTTTGTGATATGGTCAATGAATTCCAGATGACCAGGCCAAATTCCAGTCATGATCAAACTAAAGATTTATACAGTGCAATATACTTTTGAGTATACTTATCATGGGTCATGAACACCTGACTGGCAAAAAAAGAGGAAACGGTGAACTGTTTGTAGCAACATATACTTGTCTCCAGGCATGGAGATAACAAGAACCCATTGAAGAAGCAAACCAGAAGACTTGAGAACTTGCCTTGCAAAGATGGTGATCATGTTGGTGGCATCAACAGCATTGAAGTACTCGGTGAGGTTTCGCTAGAAGCACAATAAGAAACGAGATCACTCACAGGAACTTACAAACCAATCTATACATCAACTCTATGCAGTAGCACAAGTAGTGACAAAATTATTTTAGCACATGCGAGTATATCATAAAGCAGTGATGTGATCGCTAAGAGTCATTTTGAGCAGTTATAAGTTCATTTTGAAGCAGCAAATTGAACGCTTAAAGCATAAGTTTACATCTTACCGATCTACTCGAGTAATAGTCACACTATTTTTGAACAAGGTCCTTGTGTCTACTTTCCAGCAAAGCACATTAACAGCCAATCATCGCTATGCATCAATAACCATAGCGAATAACTAGATCGAGAACACGAGTCTCCATACTAAATGCAACCTCTCACAGATGGTATCTTCGCGAGAAGACGTTATCCTCTGTCCTGTAAGCCGCTGGAATCATGCTGTTGATCGCGGTGACTGGCAATCCGCATGCTCCACAGAAAAGGGAACCCTCAGATTTTCTTCATAAACAGTGGAGCTGCTACTCGAAGTAAATACAGTAAGTTGAATCCCTACCACTGCAAATATCATACGTTAATAAGACTTTTCAATCATAAGTTTACACTTCATTTAATTCCTACTACTGCAAATATCATATGTTAAGATTTGCAAATATCATATGTTAAAATTAATCTGTTGGCCTCGTCCATCAAGAGACATTGTCTAATTTGCCTTCCCACTTATGTGCAACTTTTTGTTATCATCAATTGCACGGCAGGTTTAATTCCTTCAAACACAGAGCTAGCTGTTGCGTGTAGGAAGTACCAAGCATGACAACACTATTCTGAATTTTTGCAGTAGAGCCAAAGGTAAACTAAATAAATATACTACCGTAAAATTCCGAGCAAGCGCCCCCACCCGAGCAAGAGCCCCCCCCCCCAACTTCACCGCTAATTTCACATTTCCGCGCCGTTCCGGGAAAGCGCCCCCTCCCCGCTCCGCACCCGTATCACGCACCGCGCTGACCGCGCCCAGGCAACACTGGCCTGCGAAGTTCAGTCCAAGAATTCAATCCAATCCAATCCTACTTTGCAGCCCGATCAGCCCGGTCACTACGCGCCATTGTCGCTTTGTTTCGGGGGTGTCAGGTCGGCTATGCATTCTTACACAGTGGCAAAGAAAATCGAGGTCGTCCAATGGCATTGTGAAAACGGGAAAGACGTACACCAGACGTCTCGACACATCAAGCTCGACCGGATACGGGAATGGGACAAGAATTTTGACAATTTGCTACTGTCAAACTACGGGAAAGCCAAAGTTCGACGAAAGCTAAGTAACGGCGCGCCGGTGTTCAGTGAATACGTGGACGACGCGCTCTTTTATTACCTGGAGCGCGAAAGAAGTGCAGAATGAGCCATTAGCAACCGGCTTCTTTCTGAAGAGGCTGTCAAAATAGCCAACGGGATGCAGTTGGGAAACATCGCGGAATGCTGCAAACTTTTTCTTGCGGCCGACTCTGAGGAGTCTTTTGGTGGTTTTGAAAGTGATTAACATAGCAGTGACAAATCTTTGGCCTAATAAAGTCTATGTTCTCAGAGATAAATAAATATTAAATCTGTGTGCACTGCGCCTTTTTTTTTTCTTTTTCTGGCAAAAATATTTTGTCGTCGCCATCTTGAATTTTGGTGCCGTTCCGGGATAGCGCCCCCCCCCACTTTGCAGGTAATTTTGACTTGCGTGCGGGGGGCGCTTGCTCGGAATTTTACGGTATTCCATCGAAATCACGTCTGAACAGAATAATATTAAGCACCCAAGTTGATGTGCTTTTGTCATTTTATTAACATCAATGACAATATATATGTGGGACTTCATGGTAACAGAAATCGGTTTTGAACGATAAATGAGACTACAATCCAGTCAAACTCACCAAGGCTATCCCCAAGTTTCCATTCACTTTCCAGCTAATTGCTTAATACGATGGCACAGTGAGTTCGTTCACTTTGCCATCGTACAGATGGAACCTATATAAAGGTAATAACTAAACCATAGAGATCGCATAAAAATTGAGCTTATAAAAAGTCCCTATAAATCATCTCCCAATACACAAGTATCCTTGCTAAAACTCAAATTTGAACAAAAACAAAACAAGAAAATCAGAATATTGCAGCCTATCATATATATACTAGACACAGTTTTATTCAGAATTTTAGCGCAAGGAGAGTTGTTTCATCAACACTTACAAAAATCCTTTTAATTTTTTTTTCTAATACACCCAACGCTTTGTTTTGGAGGAGTGCTCTAGCCTTAGTATGTGGCTGCGCTGCGCGAAGCGTGACAGAAAAAATTGTGATGCCTACTCAGCGGTTCACTCTTCACTGCAGTGCACCAGTGTGCGACAAGAAGTGCATTTAACAAGGCTACCTAACCCACCAGAACAGACCACGAACAGACAATATTGACGCGACCTCCGAGTACGGTCAGTATTTGATACAGAAATCAAATCGAGTAATACGTTACTTAAATCGAAAGCACTGAAAATTTGGAAAAGCCTACCGTAACGATCCAGCCATTCAGCGGGTCTTCAGCTGTTATATTTTCACCATTAATAAAATGAAATTACGTTTTGGCGCAACATTGGCGCAAATTCATCACATCTTGTCGAAATGTAGCAGAATGTAGCAGGGTAAGCATTTTGGCACAGTTTGGCATAAATGGCACAGCAATCACATCACGGCAGAAAGACTAACAAGACTTTTACCCTACGTAAATAGTTCTACATTACTATGTACCTCACTTGCATAAAGGTACTATTGGTGGTGATGACAAAAAAGTTTAGGCCCACAACATCACATTATTAAAAGAAAGGTTATAAAGTTTCTTAAATTTTTACAAGGCGATCAAATTCCTCACTGGTGACAGACATTATTTAACCCAATCCAACTTCACCACCTACAATTTTTAGTAAGCGCTCCTTGCTTCAAAGTGAGATAAAATCAGAGATTGAATCGTCCACTTATAATCACTGCAAGCCTTATCATTTGTGGCAAAAATTCTGCTTTATGCAATGCATGGTTTATTCATGCATTGTAAACAAGCTTCATAAACTTCTGGGCACAGCTGGTAGTGAGTTCTCCACACCACTTTGAATAAATCATGAAATGTTTAAAGCCCCAGGAACTAGCAGTTGAAAGGAACAGAAGGCAAGGTCAAGATCGATTGAGCATTGAATACTGACTTTTTTTTTACATTACCACACCAAATTACTAATACCAATAATAATTTGAAGGAGCATAGCTGCCCAGACCTTTAAATTATATGTCAACCTCAGTTTTGTTACATTATCTGTTCAGTTAGGTGGCAGAAAGAAAGATAAAGAGGTGAGATAAGAATGGAGTAGACACTTTATTAACACTTTTGTTAGCTTTCTTTAGAATGGGAAGTGATGACTAGCAATTTAGGTTACTAATAGGGTTGTGCGAATATTCGAAATCTCGAATAGTAGTTTTGAATAATACGCCATTCGATATTCGCTTTGGGGGAACTGCGCTATTTGCATATTTTCAAAGTGTTGATTGCGGTGGGTTAGTCCCATTGAGCACGCTTTTACCGAGCGCCAGTGCACTGCGGAGAAGCAATACCCGCGGAAGCTAGAGCTCCGCAAGTGTTGCTTCTCTGCATTACACGGGTGCTCAGTAAGAAGTGCGCTGAACGGGTAACCTGCCGCAATAAACTCTTGGAAAAATATAAATAATGAAATTGCGTGCTTGGAAGAAAAGCATGCATTCAAAGCGGGACTTTGTGAATGTGTATACCTATATTGTAGTAAAAGTTTCAAAATTAAACTGACTGTTAGGCAAGAGTATATATTAGGCAGAGATACCCTTACAGCCTGCGTTTATCATGTGCAATTCTTTCTTTTTTAACTCGAGATTAAAGAAAGAATATTTTATATAGCAAGATTTGTAAATTCACTCAATTGGGTATAGTTGGCCATCTCTATAGGATTCATTTTATGTCAAATCCGTCGTTTACTTGCCATCCCAAGACATCAGACCTTCTGAGTCACAGTTCATAAATATAGATAGATTAAGCTTAGCTTATAAATGAACAAGTGGAACAACCTTCACGAGTTTAGCTGGGTTTTCGTCTAAGCACGGTGCAACGGTAGTGAAAGGCGTGGAAAAGCTATTTGATATTCGAATTGAAAATATTCGGCCAAAACCACTATTCCCTTCGAATTCACTTCGAATTCAAAATCCACTATTCGCACATGACTAGTTACTAACACTAAGAAAATACCCATAAAATAGAATTCATTGCTACCATATGAGAATTAATTCAGAAATAAATATCTATAGGTACTTGAAACACGAAAGAATAAAACACATAGGGACGGACACACACAGACAGGACAGTTCTTTCAATTAGCAACCGACATTTATGATGCCTCCTTAATGGGTCAGCAATTCCCTAGGGGAGTCAGAAATCTTTTTATTTTATTTTCTTTCCTTTTCCGGTGGTGTATTCTTCTTTTTCAAGGGGACACAGGTCTCTTTTATTTAATTCTTTTAATTTTAGTTTTAATTTGAGCATCTTGTTTTCTTTCTTTCTCTTTTTTGGTCCAACGGTGTTACCTTCTCTGTTTTGCGGGTATTCTTCCTCTGTCTCGAGGGTTGGGTTAGAGAAGCGCTGATCCATTGAGGAGGCATCATAAATGTCCGTTACTAATTGAAAGAACTGTCCTGTCTGTGTGTGTCCGTCCCTATGTGTATGTATTATTCTTTCGTGTTTGAAGTCATTTGTGCAAACCTGCTCTGTGTTCATGATCCATAGGTAGTTAATGGGCACGTTGAGTACACGCTCCTTTACTCCTACTGCGACGCCACGAGTTTCATATTCTGAGCGCAGCAACTGAATGCGACGTGGCATACAGGAGCACGATACACTGAAACTATCAACGAGTCGTGCAGCCACTTCCACAGTTAGAGCCCTGCGTGGATAACACCCTGATCCTCCGCATCCGATCCGCAGACTTCGTATCCGCATCTGAACCACATTCGCAATGTTCTTAAATATTTCTATTCGCATCCGATCCACATCCGCAGATTTTGTATCCACATCCGAACCGCGTCCACAAAATTCAGAACCGCATCCGACCCTCAATCCATACATTCATTTTGCATCATAATATGAAGCATGTACCAAAATTTTAAAAAGCATCTGGATGGTGTCTTATACGCCGTCTGCTTACCTTTGTGCAAATAACTCTTTGTGTGGGAATACGGAGTCTTTTTATCGTATTTATAAAATAAGTGATCATCCTTCCAGAAGCACCTCACAAAGGTCACTAAGATAGTGACGACATGATTTAAACGCCTCTCCTCCAAGTGTCTTTGTAGACAGGGCTTGATGTGCTCTTTTGCGCGCAATTTTTAAAATGGATGAAAAAATGTGAAAATTGATCAATTAATTTCTTAGAAATCATAACACTTTCGCGAATTCTTATACAGTTCTGGCCTTTAATAGCAGATCTTGGTTAATGAGTCAACTTAGCATGACGATTATCTCTTCATCTAATGTCCACCGAGCCTGATAAATACGTGGTGAAGACGGCACCTGTCTAACTCTTGCCCTCTTTTCCTCTCATAAATCTGTTAAATTAAAATAAAACATTGTGTAAAAAAAAATAATAATAATGATAAGGACCCAATTGCAGAGTTTAAGTTTTAATTGGTATAATCTTTCTGTTACTGGCAGTTCCCCAGTGGTGCATTTCAGTTAAAACTGCAATATCTACAGCTTGTGATATTAGACAGTGTGATATTAGGCTGATAGACATGGACCGAAAAAGTTTTCTGAAACTCACATTCTCGGGAATGCTTGGCAGCTTGGTGTGATCCGAAGCAAGCACACTGGAACGGCTGGAAAAGTACATACATGTAAAAGCGTTTGAAGCCCAGACATGTTCGACATAATGAAAATATTTCTCTAATAAAGAATAATTGTACAAACCCAAAGAGAAAACAATCTGGCACCACAGCAGTGGTCACCAGAAAGAAACAGAAGCCATTCAGATCCTCCACACGGTAAGATTAAGATCTTACATTTACTGACTAGAAAACAAATTGTCTCTGCTAACAAGTGCACTTCAAAAGTGGTGGCTTGCTTGCATTATTTACAGGTGACAAATGAGTCTGTATTTACTCACATATGGGTCAACCTCAGACACTCTGAACCGGGTCTATGAACCCAAGAGGGAGATTGGCAAGCAACTACTACAACAATTCCTAAACATTAGACTTTTAGATTCAGCACAAAGTATAAGCAAAATACTTGCAAATTAAATTTTTTTTTTGTATTCAGGATCATTGAGGAAAAAAAAAAGGTATAAAGCTTTGCCTCAGCTTTCATCATACTTATACAACAAATCATGCAATTATTACTCAAAATTACATGCAAGCGTAAAATACAATCTGTTCTCGAAACCCGACCATGTGAAATGCCATTTTCAGTCACCCATGCTCAAATGTTATCCCTGCTGGATAAGTTTCTTGGTTCTTTTCGTGTATTGAAGAGTGACTCTGTGCATGTTTAGCATGAAGAAGGTGTATGCCTCTTTTGAAGGAAAAGACTGATTATAGTAAATACTGCAGTTGGTACTCCCCACAGTATTCAATGCAGAATTCTTTGGTAATTAATAATCAAACAGAAAGTATGCGAAGAACTTGCTTGCAACTACAGCAAAATCAAAGCAACAATTTCTTACTATTTGGTCTGAACCAAAGGCAACCCTGAGCTGAAATCCAGGTTCAGGCACTTGGCAGTTGTAGAGAGATTCTAAGAACTGGCCCAGGAGACTAGACTGTGAAGAAGACAGAACAATCAAGCACTTTTTAGTGCCTGAAGTCAAACTGCATGCCAGTGTTTCAGCGAAGGCTTTCGAACATCCCTATAAATGAGGTTATAGAGAAAAGAATTAACTCTGTTAATTCATGAAACAAACTGACCTAGCCACAGTAGACATCAAAGATTGCAAAAAACAAAAAAAAAAAAAACTAATTATAGTTGGTGACAAGTTAAGAGTGAAGTGGAAGCTCCTCCCACCTCTTTCCACTTTGGCAGAGCGAACGCTGGAGAGGAGGCGGCCTCCTCTCCTCCGTTCGCTCCGCTGAAGTGGAGGGGTGGAAGGAGCTTCCACTTCGATCCTGACCTGTCACAGACTATACACAAACTCATCTCTGTGACCTCACGGCGCGGTGGTGGCGCGTCGGTCGCACTTCCGGTCTGGGGCTGTGGGCAGAAGTCCCCATGCCAGACGTGTATTCCTGCGTTGTTTTGAAAGGAACCAGACAAAAACCTGCCTTCTCGTCAAAACGCCGCGACTGGGGCCGTACCAAAAGTGTCGAGAAAGGTTTGAAGGTCAGCTTTCGCGTGCTCGGTTCGTCCGAGAATCTGGATATGTGCCGTGAAAATGGAAAAGCAGACGCCGTTGGACAACGATTGCTTGGGCGGGAAGCACTTTGGGTTGAATTCGCGGATACTTGTGGTCATCAGATTTATTTGTTTTGTTCCAACATGAACGCCAGAAAACCGTCAGAGTTGTGCGGACCACCTGCGGACTACGTTCAGTGCGTCTTCAAGTTCAAACGGCCGCCTGATTGTTCGAACTGTCGTCTGCTCTTTCAAACGTTTCTGCTTGTCGTCTGCTCTCTTAGACGACGCCGGTCCGTAGACCAAATGTTGGCCCGGTACTTGCGATAAGAAGTAAGTGCAGGCCTCAAAAGACTTAAATTTGAAGGTTGGTAAGCAGGCTCGATGTAAACAGTAGATACAAGGAGATGTTGATCATTGTTACCAGTGACCACCACCGACTTGTTATGCCTAATTCAGTTGGTCCGATTCTGCTTACGATTATCAGTATCGACGTCGACCATCTCGAGCTACGGTTCACGCTTTTGCAGCCCGAGCGGCGTCGCGACTGAAAATTCCGAGCGAAATCTCATCATGCGAATCAGGCTTTAGCGTACATTCTGTGGCGTCCACGCGGAATGAATCGCCACATGTCACATTATTCACGCGAAGTTTTGCGGTGCTAACGAGCCTCGGTAATTTTGCTGACGCCGCTCAAGATGGTCAGACATCGCCAGAGAAGACGTAGAAGCCAACAATTCGAACGCGAAAAAGGGCAGGGGAACTCACACTGACGCCGACAACATCGCATTTCAATGGTGTGTTTATGGGCGACGGCGAGCTTCTTGCCCACACCCCCATCGCGCATGCGCGGCGCCGGTGGCGTCCGCTAGGGGCGCTCCGAGCGCTCCGGTTTGTTTGTAAACATGAGTTGGTGTATAGCTAAATAGTGAACTAAAAGATACTACTAATTAACTTTTTTCGATTAGTGAAAATCAACATATGGTTCAAATGAGAAAGTTCCTAAGCATCTTCAAAAACCATCAAATCAACTCATTTTGGAAAGGTATAAGGCAGGGGCAGCATTTTACGATATTCAGAAAAAACTCTCAATTTGGACACATTTCCAGGCGGCTTTTTATCGGAGCCCCAGCGGCCGAGGAACGAAGCCGCCACCTCACCTCCCTCATAGGATAAAGGAAAGTATGGCACACCTGTATTTCGCATCTCAGCCAATGGAGAGCTGGACCGCTGATACACAGATGTGCTCCAACAGGAGACAGAATCCTAAAAACATGCCCAAATTAAGCTTTTTTTTTTTTTGAGAACGTTTTAAAATGTTGTTCTTGCCTTATATCTTGCTGAAATGAGTTGATTTAGTTGTCATCGATGATGCTTAGCAAGTTTCTCATTGGAACCATATGTTTATTTTCACTAATTAAAAAGCTGACTATTCAGTAAATTAGTTTTGCAATTTTTGCAATTCCTAATGTCTACACTGGCTAAAAGTTAGTTCCTGAAAAGAGGTTTTTTTCTTTTTTTCAGTTACATTATTTTTAGGGATTTTTGGCAGCCTTTGTTGAAATCCTCTGTATATATATTGGTAAAGAAACCATGGACTGAATTTTCGGCTGGGATAAATTGGGATTTTATTCATTGCATATCGTTTAGTGTGCCAAAATAAAACTATTACACGAGCGTAGAAAGCCTAAAGCCTGCTTTTCAGTGCGAAAATTTGAAAATATAACAGCCTATTTTGTAGCTCCTTTCTATCGAAAGTTCTCTGCCTTTTCACTGCGATGTATCCGTGGTGCCCAAGCATTGCAGCCGAACCCAGCTCATGCATAGGACACGAGCACGGCGTAACTCGGACGCATGCACTCATCAACAATCAATCTCTCAATGAATATTTCAATTCGCGTTCGTGGCCATTGAGTGTCATGACAGCACTTATCACCACTTGAAAATGACAACTTCCATGGTGTGCTTAAAAGGCACGGTGGAAGCTTGGAGTCATTGCCTCTGGTGCCAAAGCACGTCACGACCACGTGCTTTCTCATTTCGCTTTCGAGTTGAGGATTAAAGCTAAGGAGGTAGAAGTTGACAAATCATTTCGTGGTCCCTTTAAGCAGCATAGACGACAGGACAAGCGATAACAGAAGGTAGAATGATTTATGAAGGCCGAGCCGGCACGTGGGGCCTAATGCAAGGTGGTCGAGCGCGCCACTGCCCCGCCGTTGTCTTCACCTTCCTAACAGTATAGATAAAAAAAGTTCTAAAGAATCTCATTGATCTATGAAGCAAAGAAAACAACCATTAGCACTCTACTCACCAACTCTTCACACTTTATATCAAACCAATGTCTACATATGTAGGTCATTGCATTGCTTAACCTTTTGATGGTCATTGCTGTATGTGTACAGTGGAGGTGCATCGAATCTTTCTTTGTACTATTTCTTTGGAAACAAAACCCAACCACTGGGATACGTCGGGATAATGGCGGATACTCACATCTTTTTTGTTGGCCAATTCGGCAATTTGGTTGAGCACCTTGTAGAATGTTTCATGCCAGGGCAAGTAGCTAGAGCAGAGTTCAAACTTGGTTAACTTGTATCACTCACACAAGAGCAGTAAGTCATGGCATATATGTACATACTACGGTATTACAGGAATGCTACAATTAACTAGCATTTCTAGGACTCTGTCTATGGACAAAACAATATTGCAGAAATCAAACGATATACAATCCGGAAATTATGGCCAGAAATGTTAATTGCACGGCCAAACTTCATTTGTTATTGTCATCTGGCAAGAAAAATGCACGCTCATACTATACGCTGCCAATCGACGATCGCTGGGCCTCGCTGACGGACGTGTTCATGCTAATATGTGCATCGAGCGGAACAATTCTCCTAGCAAGTGATGCATTGCCAAAGCGAGTGTAGATGTTTCAGAATCTCTGCCACAACATCTCACCGATACGACCCGTGGGGCCTCTTTGACGAATATAAGAATGTGAATTTTAGAACTTTTCATATTTTCTAAACTATAGTCTGCAGACAATATATTCCCAAGTGTTGAAATTTCTGCACAGTGCAGACAATCTACAGGTGATACAAAAATTTGTTTTTCCAGGATCATTCATTATGACCAGACGGGACGACTTTGTGAATGACCAATCATGTTAACATTGATTTCTGTATGACACAAGCTTCTTTGTGCACTGGTAAAGCACGCCTTTTTTCAAGGTGTGTTGTTTAACACTTTCTTTTTACGCACAGAATATGCACAGGGTGCAAAATATGCACCAAATTCACGCTATTTAAAAAAAAAACTTTTTCTTCTTCTTTAGTTGACTTTTGCTCCTGCGCTTCATACGCCAGGTGCAGAAACTATGATAATAGAGCTTGGAGCTTAAGGAGGGAATTAGAATCTAAGCAACAGTGGTTTCAGTACAGAGTAGTAAATACTGCTGGCGGTCAAGGCATCAAGAGGTTATTACCTGAGGAGTACAAAGCAAGTCTGGGAGTTGGGAGCATGACGACAGTAGCCAAAAGTCCACTTGCTGTCGATGCTCGTCAACACAAAGCTGAAGTGCTGAACCGCAGTGCTATAGTTAAAAGAATCCAGAATGAAGCAATGTTCGACTTTGTTACATTAGAAATGAAAGAAAGAAAAGGCCAGATAATGCATTGCAGTAAACTATGAGATAGCAGTCCCTGCAGCTCATACTAATACAAAACAAAGGAGCTTATAAATGAAATTATTTAGAAATGCATACTGCTTGGCATTTAACACACTTAGCAAATTTGTCACAGTAGCAAGATAATCAGATAACTAATAGAATTTAAAGATATACTGCTGAAAGTTGAGAACAAGGAAAGTATTTCTATTTATTTTATTTTTAAATTCAATTTCTGATATACCAAAAATAAAAACAAAATGCATAAAATGTGAAGTGGGCAGCTATAGACTCAGCATAGTAGATGTGCTTAGCACAGGCAAAATTGGCACAACATGTGGATCTTTTTTACGACAACCTTCCACAACAGACGGCTGTGACCAGTTTTACTAGTGCTTCCAAGTGAGATGACAAAGCTTAAATGAGTAAAGGAGCATGGGTTTGACACCATTTTGGTAAGCACAAAAGCCTTGTGCAAAGCACACAAGCATCTGAAAGCTGACACCGAGCGTTAACAATGTGCACACGGTTGTTTCTACTTTATGAAAGCCCTACGAGTATCATCACCAATTTGTGATTGCTACGCTATAAGTTGTGTGGAAGTATATTTGGGACTTTTTAATATCTAGACAAGGTAAGCATGGTTTATAAATAGGGTTCTGCGTTTTCGGTGTTTATGTTTTCCTCAAAATTTGGGGTATTACTTTTTGGGGATTTAATTGTCTCCTACAGATTCACTGTTTTTTGTGTAAATTGGTTAAGTCATAACCAATTTACAGAAAAACACAGAATCTTTAAAAAAAATTTAAACCCTAAAAGAAATACGCAGTGTCTAGCGTTACGTCCGACGGAACCCGAAATAAAAATTAAAGTTACGTCCGACGTAACTTTACGTCAGGTTTTGAGTTACGTCCGACGTAACCCAATATGAAGATTAAAGTTACGTCCAACGGAACTCCAAATAAAAATTAAAGTTACGTCCGAGGGAACTCTGAAATAAAAATCAGAGTTACGTCCCACGTAACTTTACCCTAAGGTTTCGAGTTACGTCCGACGGAAATAAGTTACGGCCTGTGTAGCCTACGGAACCTTATTAAATGTTCCGCTTTGTGGCCGGAACACGACGTACACATAAAGATATATATAATTACTTCTGCATTACGTCCGATGCAGCGTTGATAAATTGGTCAAAATCGCGGCTCTGTTCGTACCTCCAAGTTTGTTGAGGGGGTTGGAGCAGTTGGAGTGTGTTCCTCGTATGTAGAGGCTGGCGTGAGGCCAGACGGGTTCGATACCCGTTAAATTCATTTTTTTGTTTTTTTCCCTTTTATTTTTAAAATTTTTTTAATTTTGTTTTTATATATGAAATTACTTCTTCCTAGACGCGACACACAAAAGAAATGAAAAAAACATTAACAAGATGGAAACCGCAGCACGCGTGCTGCGAGCCTGAGACTGCTGTTGTCCTGTTGTCCTTATTGTCCCAGTCTCGTTTTTTTTTTTTTTTTTTCGAAATGTTTGACTTATCTGTTAGTTGTAGATGAGAAGTTAGCCAGTGCAGTGCAACCGCTAACCAGTGGGGTCTTTAACCTGCACCACGCTGTAGTAATTTCACGAACGCGTGCCGGTATCACGACCTACGCCGGTACGAAACTCATCCTGGTCGAAACGGGCAGCGGGTGGGGGTAACTTGATTTTTTAATTCCAGTTCCGTCAGACGTAACTTTAATTTTCACACTGGGTTCCGTCGGACGTAACTCGAAACACTGGGATAAAGTTACGTCGGACGTAACTTTACTTTTCATTTGGAGTTCCGTCGGACGTGACTTTAATTTGCATATTGGGTTACGTCGGACGTAACTCGATTTCTCTACGTAAAGTTACGTCGGACGTAACTTTAATTTTTATTTCGGGTTCCGTCGGACGTAACGCTAGACACTGCGAAAGAAATATGCCCGATTTAAAAATAAATAAATAAACACCGAAAACCTCGAACCCTATTTATAAACAATTAGGTTCTGGTTGGTTTAGAAGTCAGGCATAGAAAAATCACAAAGTGTACTAATGACAAATTGTATCAAGATCGTGATTTGTCACTTTCCGTTGGGCACTGTCTCTATTCAAAACATGATGTGTGAACTGTTTTCAGTTAAGATTTGTTCCACATTAGTCGGCTTAGTCTGTTTAGTCCCTTTGATAAGTTTTAAATTGCAACAATTATCCTTTGAATGTGTCTACTCACCTAGAAAACTCGCATGGATAAGCAAACTCCGGCACAGACTTCAGAATCTCCTGCACAGGCAAAATTGGAAGCATGCATTAAACCTCGGTGCCTTTGCATTTCTTTTAAGGATTGCAACAAATGATGAAAAAGAACGTACATCATTACTGTAGCTCTCTGGGAACTTTTGCAGGATCCATGCACCTAGAGAAAGTGGAACAATCGACGTGAGTCACTGTTTTCAGCACTCCCCAGCCGCTGGTGTCAAATGACTTATCCTGAGACACGAGCAAAGGTTAAGGTAGGGGAACGAACAGATAAACAGAAAACATTCAGAACGGTCGTCTCAAACATAAAGGCAGAAACAATAAGAGCGCGAGAAAAACAATAGACGCAGGTAGTTCCACACGATTACATCCAACCTTCTCGGATTGGTTATATGATCACAATTACGTTTTCTTTCTTTCCTTCTTTTTTGAGCAGACGAAGCAACTTACTTTCGTTGCCGCTGCTCGGTATCACGACTTCACAGAAGCACTCGATTATCGTGGATGGGCTTTCCCTGCAAAGAATCAAAATGTTGTGTCGCACCCAACGCTGCGAACGTGGGATTCCAAAACGGAGTCATTTGCCGAGCGGTTTCAATGACATGCTGTATGGTGGGAGGATGCCGTGGGCGTCCCTTTACAGTCGCGAAACGTGGTAGCGTCACATCCACAATCTTCTCAAACAGTTACACGCGCAGCGCGCGTCATGAGAACATCTAGACTGTGACAGATCAGTTCCCGGTTTGCAAGATCGCCGATCTAAATCAGAGCAAGAGAGGAATAAAAACAAAGACGACTCTGACGACCACGACGGTTTCTAAGCGGCAAGTGACAACCTTTCTTCCCGTACGTATACTGTGCTAGAAACTAAGAATACATCACTGACCGAGCAAGAAGATAACACACGAGAAAAAGAGTAGGTGGATCACGAAGTGCTCGACTTTCACAACTTTTTCCCACACTCCTCCTCCGGTAAGTGGTAGAGGGACACCCCACTGTTTAAGAACTTACCGTATTCTGGAGCCCATCCTTCGCGTCTGCTGCTTCGGATGCAGCAAGCCAAATTGTCAAGCTTAATGTTGCGCGGCTAAGGGCGTTATTTCATCGCGAGTTTCGAAGTCCAAGCTGCGAATCCTCAGCAGCGTCCGCCATGACGGCAGTGAACGCCAGCTGATGTCTGGTAGCTAGAGTTCTATTTCTCTAATCAATATCTGTTTAAATAAAAGATGATTGATTTTATAAATTGATTCAATAAAATTAAATTACAAAAGTTTTGTTTTAATGTTTTCGACAATTTTAAAGTGATTTTACCGAGTTGGTGTTGTCGAGAGTTACACAAATTATCCAAGATGGCGGTGTGCTTGATTTCGTTATGACGGTTATGACACGATACTTTCGTTTTAGGAGACGTCTTCGTGTGCAGTTCGATAGTGATCAAGACATATCACTGAGTTAGCAGTGTCAATAACTCTCAAGTTTATTTCATAACTAATTGGGCTTATGAAAGTCAGTCAACACCCTACCTTTGCAGCTAGCGGCGTTATCTTTGTAGCTCCTCGACAGACAGGATGCTGACTTTGCGACAGAAACTCTTATTTCTGCCCGGTCAGACCAGTTACTTGTGGATTTGCAGTGACACTTTCTGGACGAACAAAGAAGAAGAGGCTTCATTGAATCCTGGTCCAAAGAATGAGAAAGAGCGTCTACAAAAAGTGCAGGAGTACTTGCAACTGTTTGATCACCAAGACTCTTCTCTTCGTCGTGGCAAGTGGACAGAGCTCGAGGACATGATTTACAGGGCACACAAAACAGCAGTAAAGGTACTCACGCACGACCAATTTAGGGGGCAGTTTTAGCAAACCGTTTCCAATGGTTCGATACCTGGGCGTGTACTTCGAAGTATCGTGGTCAGAAAGCTTTTATTGTGCCATATGGCAGGAGATGGTGTGTGGTTCTGAGTGGCAGGCTTCTCGTAGATTAAACTGCATAGAAAGTGTAGCGAATTTATTTGCCTTACTTATGTTGTAGCTATTTTCTTGTTTTGCCACATTGAACATGGAAATCGGATGGTGAGAATCATAAATAACGGCTCTAGAATTTATTGTATTGCCAGAATGAACCATATGCCAGCATGCTCATACATGGCTTGCACTGACGTCACATTGCACACTTTTGACCACCATGTAAGAGAAAGAGAGGGAAGCTGCTTTCGTAAGAATTTTGAGTGAAGGGTTAATTTTTTATAATCTTCTGGGAGGAGAATAGCGACGTCTGTACAAATCCGGGAGGCACAAAGCGGATCCTGGTAAGAGGGGAGCTCCTTCCCCTCTTTTTGGTGGTCATTGGAGCGCTCTTTGAATGACGTCACGTGCAAGCCAGTAACGTAATAGGTAAAAGGCATGATGACGAAAGAAAAATCGTGTTCGAGGGCGGACTTCTGTTCAGATGGTAATCTGACTTGTCGAGTAGAGATAAGCAGCACTTTTCCAACCTACTTTTAGGGTATCTTGCCAGATGCTGTGAAAATTCGCTCGCATGTTATTTGTGCTTTGACGTGGAGCTGTTAAAGCATTAAATAATCAAAGCTTGAGTTGTCGAAGTGGTGGGTTCAGCTGTTTACTTCTATAAAACTTATTAAAAAATAAAAAATGCACATTAACTAGCAGCCGGAGCATGAAAAATGGAAGTAGGTTAGAAAAAGCGCCCAAAATATCAGGTCAATTTTCTTAACAATACGTTGGACAGATTTTCTTAATTTTTTTTAAATACATCGGAGGAATCCAGATTTTTTTGTAAAGGTACGTTGCACAGATCCATCAAATTTTTTCCAAGATGTATGTTAGACCATGCATTGGATGTATCCATCGATACCAAGATATGTCTGTTTGACTACGCATTGGACATATTCGTCGTTGGATGTATCCATCACACATGTCCGTTGAATTCGTGGGGTGCAAAGACAATGCCACACATTACATGTCCCAAGCGAGAGCGCAGCATCGCCTCTGTGTAATCCAGCTCTTGGTGCCAATTCTTACAATAATGCTGTGTCACATCAGATTGTTGTTCAAACTTTCACAAGAATCGTCCAACTGTCGAGCACTCAGATACTGAAGACATTCTCAATGTTGGATAGGAGCAAGGCGGCAAAGCTCTTCACTTTCTTGGGCATATGACTCCTTCAACACCATAGAAAAATTGTATCTACTTTCACGTCTTAACAAAAGTGACCTCATGGGTGTAAATATAATGTTGATATTTATTGTGACAGTGACCAGTGTTATTATTATTCTGCTTAAAATTATTTTGTGTCGTCCATCTAAATGTTGCTTACATGTTTTCTTTGCCTCACATCCACAACTGAAGGACACATCAGAGAGTCCGTGAGTACAAACCAGATCCGTCCAACGTACCTTTAAAAAAATTCGTCTGATTCATCCGACCTGCCTTTAAAGGGGCACTGACATATCAAAATCATATTTTTTTATTATCCGAAACGATTGAAAACGGTGCCGGGACATTACCCTCAAAATTCGGAACTTGGGAATTCAGTATTTGTGAATTAGAAAAACAATTTCCAAATGCCGAATTTGAAGTTCCCGCGCGATCCCCGCCAGTGCAGTCAGTCAAATTTTGCGGTCTCCTCCGACTCGACTTTTTCTCGGACCTCCGCTGACCCGATGCGAGGAGGAGGCGAGCTGGCGGGATAGAAGGGAGCCGGCGCGGGAAAAAACCGGTTTCTTCGCCGACTCGCCGATCTGCTCGAGCGCCGCCGAGTTTTCTGAGGGAGGACACAAATCTAGGAAGGGACATCTCACCGAACTCTGATTTTCGGCATTTCAAAAAGAGGGGCCATAGTGCGTTCGCAATTGCGTTAAAAAACATGTTTTACGATTGCCGTTATTAAATGTTATAGAAATGTCGCCTACAAAGCTTCTAAATTTCCCGATTTTTGACGTCATCGATCAAAAGAAGCAAGGAGGTAGTGGCGGGAGATTTAAACGCCAAAAATAAAAAAGGCGCAGCGCGCGCAAAAAATTTTTTTGCGCTGCGTTTTTTTTTGCGTGTATTATGACTGCAACTTGCGTCGTTTTAGACAATAAAAAAAATACGACCTTTGGAGTGTCAGTGCCCTTCAAGAAAACTGACCAGGTGCATCTGGCATACCTTTAAGGCAGTATAGAAAAAGTGCATCTGGGTATAGACCACTTGCGAAAAAGTGACAACTCTGCCACTGGCAATGGTGTCTGCACTCTCCATGGTGAAGGAATGTTTTTGCTTCTTCCCGCTGGTCTGCATGAAAAAGCAGCATGGCAAATGCAAGTAACGGAGTTCTGTTTCCTATCGCCAGCTGGGAAAATAACCTTGCTAGCTAGCTTGCTAGGTATAAAACCTGAAACTAAGCTCTCAGTCATAACGTGTCTGCAAGTTGTTTTGGAATCCACAAAGTGTGTAGCCCACTAAATTTGAATAAAAGAAAGATGTCGCTAAGGTGAACTTATGTTGTCCCAATATTGCATGGCAGCGTAAAGTAACATAGTGTTCGTAGATGTTTTAGTAACAAAAAGATTTTCGAAAACCGCATCTGCAGGGTAGAGTTTGTGTGTTTTGTTTTCGTTTTTGTTTTTGGTCTGGCATGTATAGTTCGTTATAGAGCAGAAAACGTTCACAGTACATACGCAAATTTGACTGCTAATTTAGCCACACCATCGGTATCTGTCTATCAAGGAACACAAAACAAACATCAATGAAATAACAACATAGTGTATTAAGCAACTATATGCAAAATCAAGGAGCTGGCAAGACGGCAGCGGGTGCACTGGGTGAATGCGACTCTCGTTTATCCACACCAAAAGTATCTAACATCAATAGTGAAGAAAGCACAAAGCAGTATAATGCAATTTGTGAGGTTAGCCATACGGTTGCGGCAGCAGACGGTCCAATACGTGCATATACATACTACCTTGTGTCTGGATTTGTCAGTGTGTCCATACTGCGTGTAGACAAGGACACAGTAGTGTGTTGGAATCTTCACTGATACTCTGAAGTGCATAAATTGTCCTTAAAACAACAGATGACGTTCCTAAAGTTCAATTGGCACACAGCGAGGATGCGACCTGCTTTCCTTCACCATGGCACGCAGCAGCCGATGGCCTCAGTATTGCCATGGTTACTAGGCCGAGACACACTGTTGCTGGGTTTTTGCAAGGGGTCTATTGAATGTACCTTTGTTATTTAATATATTTGCTTTATTTTCCTTACAGAGTTCTCAAACGTCTTACACAGATCCTGGTACAGGTTTCAAAGTATTCACTGGTCTTTTCCACTACCTGAGGGGTTACTGCTGTGGTTGTGGGTGTAGACATGTGAGTCATATCATTTGTTGCTTTTGAGTGGGTCTATGTTTTTTCTTTCTGCTGCTGAGTCAATGTACTATTTTAGTCCCTGTGTAGTTTAAGAGAGTACTGCTTGGGAGAAACAAACATTGAATAAGGACGTGTAGATATATCTCCTCACATCCTTTGTGTGTTCATCCTTAGCAGGGACCACAGTTGGTTAATTTTTAGTTACATCTGGTGCATTGGGTTCTTTTGAACAGGGAAGCTGTGTATGTAACCAAGGCTTCAAACTGAGGAGGGTTGATATCATATGGCAGTAATCTCTTCGGTGCAGTTTTATTGCACGTCCAAATTATTTTTCATTATGACCCTGTGCTCCTATCTTGGTGCTTCACTTTGTAAAATAATGTTAAAAATTGAGGTTAAGCAACCTTTGCCTAGTGCACCAGCTTTCTTTTTGTTAGCCTGGAAATATTAGTGGAAGTGTGTCAAGCTATTTCATTTTTCAAGGCTAGAGAATGTCTTTATTTGTTTGCCATTTTCTTCTCTTTACCTCCTTGCATGTATGTGATATATCTAGGAGACAGCTTGTAGGCATCTATCTGTCAAGTTGTAATGGCTGCAATTTCAAGCCCTTTGTATTTTTTTCCAAAATATGGATGCTCTTCAAAATTTATTGGTCACATATTTGATTGTGTTTTTGGGAATCAAGAACAGGGCTTCAAGTGTCATCTTTGTAATCTTTCAGACACTGCAAACAGCTTCCTTTTTCTTTTTCATTAGCTCAATATTTGGCAAATTTGGCTGAAGTTAGAGTTTTGGAATATTTCAAAAGTACTAAATTTCATGAGACGAAAGATATGAAAAAGCCCCAAGTGTCTTCTCAGGTTTTGGTATCATTATCTGAAAGGACAAAAGCAGATTAGCATTTGCGTTAGCTTCGTCCTGAGTGCGGTGTCCTTGGGCACACTTTTTGATGAAACAGTCAGTGGACTGCAGAGTATGGTCACCGAGTCTTGTACTCAAGCACAAGAAATTTTAGGGTCCAAACTTGCTGTCACTTCATGCCTGTTGTGACTGTGGCTACAAGCAGAACAAGGTAAACAAAAAGTTCTAGCTCAGTTTAGTATATTTTACTTTATTAAATAGCCTACCTCCCACAGTGTACTTTACACTGCTACTGCAAACAAGTGCTACTGAATGCAGACAATTTTCACTGTTTGCTGGTGATGCCTGATCTTCAGGATTGTATGACCCCACGTGACAAGGGCTCTTTTGCATTAACAAATGAATTTTTGTAGCAGTTATCGCTGAGAATACAGGGAAGTGTCAAGACGCAATACGACCCTGCTGGTCTTTGACAGGAAATTTCAGTCAGGATGTAGAACAAAGTTGTTCATGCAGGCATGCTGCGGTGCAGCTCATCGGTTCTTTTATTGTCAAAACCAATAGACAGTGAAGTGCAATCCTATGAATATGTGTTTTCACGCATTTATTGTGATGCTGAATGGAGTTTGTTTCTGAAATGCTATGTTTGCTTAATTTGTTTGCACATTTTATTCATAAAATTCACAATTATTTGTTTTTTGCAAAAATTAAATTGTTTAGAGTACTTTTGACTTCCTCTTTATTTCATCCTTAGTGGATGTAATTTTGCATCTTCACTGATGCCTATATGTGTGCTCTTATTTTGCCTAACCTAAATACTTTTGTTTGCTGTAACCATACAGCTTTCCTCTGAGTTTCTTGATATTCAGACTCGGCATCAGAAGAAGAGTCAGTTAAAGAGAAGCTCCAGCAATTTCTTGTGCTACCCAATCTAAACATATTTTGGGAATACCCAGGCTCTACTCTTTCCGGCATGCTATTTGTAATCTTTAAATTCTAAATAACTATCGCGAAAATGGCAAATGAAGGTTATGCCAAAACCAGCATTTAAATTTTCTCATGTTGTGTTCAGTCCAAGAAACAAACTATATAGCATGTTTTTGTTTGTTTACATTTTACATCATCGCTCGCTGGGAACATGCTGTGCCCTATATTGCAACATTTGACGTCACATTTTCGGTGTTTTCTGTAGAGCCTCTCAAACCAAATCTAGAAAATGCAGTAACTTTACGAAAACACATTGTTGTCACTTGTAATTTGGGTTACTAGTTCAGTGTCTTCAACCAATTTTGAGGCAAATCAGTGACTATCAATATTTCCTAAAGATCATGTATACAGTCACCCAGTGCGGCACAGTGCTTGACTCTAGGTCTGTTCCGAATTTAACTTTCAGTGCCCCTATCAACATGTGAATGCCAAGGACGAAGTGAGAGAGAAGATGGTGTTCAACTCTGCCTTCTATGTTCCAAGAGTGAAGAAACTATCGGAAGAATGAAAGTAGAAAATCAATTTTGCTGCATTCTGTTGAGTTTCTAAACTTTTTATGGAGAAATAATTTACTATTTTGGAAGCATGCACTCCCCATTCGAATTTTCGCTAAAAGCTGTGAGTGCAAACTTGTGCCTTTGCATGGGGCTTCCACTGCATTAGCATACATGCACAGAAATTCTAATTCGAAGTTACAGCTAGCCTTATGCTGCATGACTTGAGTACCATTCAAAACATTCAGTGCCACAAAACAAATACATAGAACCTTGCCTTTATTTGCCGACAAACGTTTTATTTGAATCGACACACCTTTACAATGTTAAGACTATGCCAGTTTGACACAATGTACAGAATGTTTTCTTGTATATGCATTTCTGATACACTACATGTCATATATACACATTGCATGTATAAAGTAATAAACATATCAAATGTAAAAACTACTTTGTACAGCTTTTGTTTGGTTAATTAAATGAGAGGTGAGGTCCAGCCCCATCTAGTGAGTATAACATCAGTAAGTAAACTAGCGTGACAGGTGTATAGGACCAGGGTGTCAGTTAATAAAGGTTAGTAGAAAATGAGTTCTAAGAGTTCTTAGAACAAACCAGGAACACTGAATCACTTTCCTGATAGTCTTCAAAGTAAGCTAGATGCCCCATGCACATATGATGTTCAAAGAGTATCAAAGCAACCAAGCTTGTATGCTTAAAATGTACTGGTTGCCTGTAGTACCAGACTACACTCAAAACTTATTACTATGGCTAATTTGAAGATATAGGTGCAACCCTGTGCGGGAGCTCCCATGCAAGTTTGCCAATTTCAATCCCTCTTTACTTTCTTCATTTCGCTTCAATAAAGTTGTTGTCAATAATGTGGTCTGATGAAGCTAACCTGAGATTGGAGCAGTACTTGGAATGCATGCTAACAAATAGCTGTCATAGGAGTTCAGTATAATTTGCATTATGGTCCACATAGCTCTGACAAAAAATTATCTATGCTCTGTTCATTATATACCAAGGTTGCTCATAAGAATGCTGTTGACCTGGTGAAGACAGGCAGATTGTACAATATTGCTAACTAGATATTTGCAAGTGCTTGATGTTTACACAGGTAGGGCTCTTCTCAATGATTAATCATTCCGGTTCATTGTTCCTTTTGGCTAGTGCTCTGCTCACTAAGATTAATTCACACAAATGATGATAATCTTCACATATAAGTAATGACAGTTACACTGAGTAAAATTCATACATGATTGATTGATGAGTGTGCTGACAGGCAGTAATGAAACAGGAGACAGCACATACAATGCATTCTTTCAAACATTGCTAAAAAGTTTAGTCCATCGATAACTATTTTTTTGGATAGGAGTCGATATGTAAAATAGGTGCCAATGTACAAAGATTCCATGTATTGATGATGCTTGAATGTTGAGCATGTTGGTTAACAGGTTGTACATAAACGAAAGAAATTTATTATTAATGTCCGTATATTGTTTTCCTGTTTTGCTTCTATAGGTCGTGTCGCATGGGGCGACGCTTCTTTAACATTGAATTGGTTTCCCAAACTTTTTCAGTGCAGTGCGCCGTGAATGTTACTTTAGGTTATGGACTGGTGGTTTAGGTTATTATTCTGTAACCAAGGTATCTAGTAGACCTCACATTGTACATGCACTCGTGAAAGCTGTCATTGGAAAGACGTAATATGTTCCTGATGCGCTAGAGCGAGGGCCCATGTTTGCCAAAAACTTGGCAAAGTTTGAACTTGAATTCCTGAACACTAAAGATGACTTTTAGAATCACTGTCGTTCTTGGTGATGCTGCAAGACCCATTTCTCTTGCGGTGTTCTGGCATTGTGACCACTTCCACGGGCGCTGGAGTATTTCCATTCTGTGAGTTCTCGGCACACTTGGAGTCTTGAGATGATGGTGCCAGTTTTTTGTTTCCTACAAAGATGAGTTTTTCGAGGTTCCCCACAGGTGCCTCGAACGCAAGAAACAACAAAAATGCACAGATGTATGACATCATGAACGCAAACATGTAATCTTGAATCTGAAAGAGAAGAAAACAAGAAAGCATAAGTAAGGATAAACTGCTTGATGGTAGATGAGCGCGCAATGTTTGACATGATTTTGGGGTAAAAATTGAAATATTCGAACTTTTGGGATTTTTAAATCGGGCGTTTATCGAGTGTGCTTATGTATTAAATAAGCCCTTTCGAGCACGTCTCTGCTGTGTTTCATATAAATGTTCATTTCTTAGTGTACAACGCTGCCGAAGCTGCTGGCTCTAGCCTGTTTCTAGATTTAGCGTTTGATCGACACACACTCTCGTGTAAACGAAACGTTAAATGACGCCACGCTCTCGTCCCAGTAACTGACAAGATTGTGCACTAAAAATGAATCGAAGCATAAACGTGACCTAGCTAGGCTTCACCGCGGTGCAAGAGCTACCGCAATGAAGCCAAACTTACAGTATCAGTTGCTTAGCATCACATTCAGGAATCTCGATTAGCTTCGTTAGCACGTATATCCTAATATATTCGGACATTCCCAACTAGCTATTGGGACATGACATGGTCTGTTTTTAATGTTTTAAAGATTTAAAAGCACAGACCAACGAAAATTGCGAATTTGCCTTTTTTGCCTTGGGTCTAGAAAAGCGTTCCAATATATGTAGTTATAAGCTGAATACAGTGATGTTGTCTAAACCTTTCTTTTCTTATTTAGCATGCACTTGTGATAACGAGAAGATGAATTTGTTGGCTATAATCTTTATACCATATCCTTTATTCGGCCCTTATCATTGACACAAGTTTTACTGGTATTACCGTGATCTTTCCTGAACATATGAATGTTGTAGGTTTACGACGCTTTGCGACAATTCATCACATGACCTGGTCTACCGTTGCAGTAGCGCCATCCCGCATCCACTTTTGAGTTCTTCCAGCGACCTTTCTCAGTCTTATAGGGCCACGCTACCCCGCCGGCCCGTAGCCAAACATAGCAATCATGTACTAAGGCTTGCTATACGACCCCGCGGCGAGAAATTACGTGCGAGTAATCATGACTCGCACGAGGTGCGCAAGGAGCTACGAGTTGTGATCCTGGCTACTTATCAGTTGTGAGTGGCAAGGTTGATGGTGTGTGTAAAAGCCACAGTTGAAGCTTGGAGCCATCTCATTCTTAAACAAACACAGTGATGGAAGTGCTGCGCCATTTGCGCCCAATTGCGCCATGAACGAAAGTCTGCTACATCTTGCGCCAAAATGCCATTTTTGCTAAGAATTACGCCACACCTGCGCCGAGATTGGCTTGAAGCGAAAAAGAATTAACGTTTTATTTTTGGTCGACCCTAATATATTCGGAGAAGTAGAAGGAAAGAAAAATTGTACGAATATAAATTTTCACGCCAAACACACATGATAAAAGCGCAAGTCACGGGACATTCGCTGCACTTGATTAGTTCAGCCGATGAAAGAACTCGTACAAGGAGATGACGAATGCCATGATGTCACACTTTGATGCTGCCAATGAACCGGCTAGAGCCATTGATGCTGGGCATCACATCGTCTAAATTTCCAGACCATGTTGTCGATGTCAGGAACTAAGGGTTCTCAGAAAACTTTCCAAAAGAGTAGGATTGCCGATAAAACAGAACAAGGGTCTTGTACTCCTGATCACTGGATTATTATGCTCGACTCATGCCTTCGTTCCGTGGCTGCCGTGCCACTTGCGCCTCTCACCAGCATGCGAGCGTCGAGCTTCACCGCTTTGCACCGGAGTGCTAGGAGCAGCGACTGACCTGGGGGAGCGCCTCGCTTAGCACACGCTAATAGACCATTTGCTATAACCCCAAGTGCCCCGGCCCGCGCTAAAAGAATCATGGTAACGGTGTTCCTTCAGCTCCTTAGTCATCGGTAATTTCGACCCTATCCTTGGTTACACAGGTTGTGAGCGTAATTCGGAGTCATCCTGAACAAGCACCTGATATACCCCAGTGACCTGCCATATCGCTTTTAAAATTTCTCCTCAATGTCAGCGTTCTTGATACCTTTGCATGGATGGGCTGCAGAAATCTCTTACATTATTATCATGCTGATATTAAGTTAGAAATGCTAAAAATGCTACAAACAGCCCCACGGACTTCGAGCTAAATCCTGGTTTCTGTTGTTGTGAATTATCGACTTTTTAAGCAATTCCTGCTCAAACAACAATCCCGAGAACGATAATATTGTAAAAGATTTCTGCAGCTCAGCCAGATTGAAAGGTGGATCGCATGCGCAGTATCAAAAATGCTGACGTTGACGAGCGATTTTAAAAGTGATATGACAGGTCACTGGGGTATATCAGGCGCTTGTTCAGGGTGACTCCGAATTACGCTCAAAATCTGTGTAACCGTGGAGTTGGTCGAAAATTAGCGACCACGGGGGAGCTGAAGGAACACCGTTCCCATGATTCCTTGAGTGCGGGCCGGGGCGCTTGGGAATACTGCAAATGGTCTATTATGCCCAGGATAATTACGGGTCCAACTTCTTTGTCCTAATTGTGAGTTTATCTCTCGTTTAAAAGAAAATAGCGGAGGTATAAAGAGAAGACGAGGGTCTATATATATTTGAATAAATACGCTAGTCACGGTAGTTCCCTTGCAGCTCTCGATCGAAAGAGAAAAAGTCACGTCAAAGAAAACTTTAACGTGACTTTGGTTCCTACGCCGCTAAAGGGCAGTATCACCTTTAAAGCGCAAATGTAAGCTTTTAAAATATTTAGGGTTGTTGTTTTTGCAGTTTATGATATTAAAGTCTCGAGTTTTGTAGGTTCATTAAACTTACTGGGCGCATTTTTATAGGTAGGCACGTTAGCAGATATGCTGGTTCTTGCTGGCATTTTACACGAGTTATATTTACAGGCTAAACAAACTATCGTGTAAAATGAAGAGGGGAGAGGATTTATCCCAATGAAGTTTTGCGCTGTGATTCACTTTTCATTTTTTTTAATGCCCATTGTACATGAAACCTACGTTGACTAGAACTTTATTTAAGAACACGTACGTTTTTCCTTTTGTGCCCTATCTACTCTTATCACAAATTGTAATAAGTAATACGCTCGAGCATCAAAGAGGAACCCCTGATCACTATCAGAAATTAACTCATTGAGATGCAATCACTTTTTTATTCTCAAGCGATGTGCTAACAGATGTTGGCAATAAGGGCTGGGCGTCGATTAAAACTTTTAACCCGATTAATCGCCACCCTTTAATCGAATGATTAATCGGTCTCGTACATACATGGTCTATCATAAAATATAACCAAAAGAAAGTTATCTCTTTTATTTTTGCTGAATATAAACGCCGCAATATAAAATTTTGATTTCGAATCAACCTCGATGTGAGTTGAGAACGGTTCAAAGACGCTCACAGATTCTTACTTCAGCTGCACGAGGTAAAGAGGTTCGTTGATATTCTCCGGCAAGAGCGACCTCCATTGATTGTTCACAATAGTTTCTGCTGCGCTAAACGGACACACGAACGGCGTTGAAGTGGCTGGGACCTTCTGCGGTTCTCTTGAGTTACAAATCTTGCCCCTACAGTTTACTTTAGGCAAATGTTTCATCTAAAGTTTGTCTGTCAAACAGGTGTACTCGTCCACCTCTGCGTGGTGAAAGCGTTGAATTTTTACTTTCTTTTGTTTCGTCAAAATTTTACCGATTAACGGGTTACAAAAATTAATCGCGATTAAAGCATTCATCGATTAATCGGTAGGTTAATCGATGAATTGCCCAGCCCCAGTTGGCATCTACTCCAAAAACGTCAGCTGTTGCTCCAAACCAAGTTTTTGCCTGCTACAGAACCTGCTACAAAAGGTCAAATGCCGCTTCCATCACTGCGAACAGCGTCAGGGTTTACGGTCTCATTTCCGCCGATGAAATCAACTAATTTCACCAAAGACGCCATAGTGAGCGTTTGGACAGTCATGGGAAGCCGACCATAGCGACGCTTTTGGTCACGCACATCACCAAGTCGGCCGAGATGCCATCGCCGTGCGACTGGGCATCCTAGATCAACGGTTATTATTCAGCGCAGTTTCCCTGAGCAACTTGCCATCGAAGTGTGCGAGTAGTGCACGCGCTCCCTCGTGAGGATGGTCCTGCTCAGGATGACGAGGGTTTGCATCAGGAAAGCTGCGAAGGACAGCCTGCTGAGCGGGATGAAGGCCTTCCAGCTGAGGAACCGGTTGATGAGGCCCCCACGGCCTGTGGCGCAGGCGTACGTCATCCAGCCCAGGCTGAGGGCCCAGGCCGTCCGATGCGTGGCCGCGTACAGGATGGCGTCGGCTGAGTCGTAGGGCGCGCCCGTGTACCAGCGGTAGGGCCCGAAGATGACCACCACTGCGATCACTGTCGACAGGATCCACATGGCTGCCTGCATCAGCTGTTGCGAGGGAACCAGGTTGAAACGTTAAGCGTGTTGCCTTTTTCTTTTTAAACCACAAAAACAAAACAAAAATCGAAGGCATGTATATGACGGGTCTGAATGCAATCTGCTGTTACCATGATGAACCGCTCCGAAACTGCTTTGTTTTCATCGTGTTAGGACAAAGCACTTCTGGCTATGGAGTCTGGAGTAGTCTTCAGCTGTGACTATAGTCCGCGCATGATGCATGTCTAAAAGTTGAATTTTTACGCGGTGCAGACTGTCTACAGGTGCGGACTATACGCAGTGATTTTTTTTTCTCTAGATCGTTTTTTATGACGAGACGTACGAAATTTTGGGACTGACAGATAATGTTCATGGTGATTTTATGTGAAAAGTGCGATGGAAGCTTCTTTGTAAGCTGGTAAAGAAGAATTTGCCAAGGTGTGCTGTGTATGAGAATTTTTCACCGGCGTATAGGCATCAGGTGCGGATATAGTCCGAAAAATGCGGTACTTTCCTGTGAAAAGGATTCCAATGTATACACTGGGATGAGGCTATCGAAAGCATATCATAACAGTTTTTTTTTTCTAACCTAATTTTGTATGTTATATGAGACTATGCGGATTCGAATTGACAGATCGATAAAGACAGTAGAGAGTTTTAGCAAATCGTTCTAGTAGCCGTGATATCGCTCCGGGTTTAAAGTATGCTCGAAAGCGACAGCGTGAGTTCCAGATGCTAATATCGTCCTCCGAAAACACGACTTGCTGAAATTCCCACAACTCGCGGTAAGCTCGAGGTAAGCTTCTCAGTGCTGCAGTTGTATATCGCATTGAAGCAAGCTTCAGGCAGGGCGAGCCTTGACTCTACTTTTTAATGAGCAGGATAAGCCTTATTTAGGAAACTTTTATTTTTATTTTTGAAGGTTGGTAGCGTCGGTTATAAAAACGAGCTGTGCATATTATAAATATCGATCAACGGGAACAGTGGATTAGGAAAAGTTGGAGGCGTTTTTCTGCTTCTTTATCAATGTTCTGTGTTGTTGAAAATAATCCCTGGAGAAGGAAAACAAAGGACAAACACAAATTTCCATACACTGCTCGACCGAAAAAATCTGCCTGGTCCTGGTATCGAACCAGGGACCTCTCCATTTCAGTGGAGTGCTCTACCAACTGAGCTAACCAGGGTTTAGACGTCAGTAAAGCAAACGGGTTTTATCAGCTGCCACCAGTTTAACACCAACAAGGGTGAACGGCTTGCATTTTAAGGTTATGATGATAATGCAATTAATGCAAATGTGCAAGCGAGCTGGACAAAATGATGAAAATAATATCTGGAGAGGGGGACAAGAGACAAACAAATCTCCAAACACAGCTAGGTGACTGGTGCTCGACCGAAAAATATACCTGGTCCTGGTATCGAACCAGAGAGCTTGCCATTTCCAGTGGAGCGCTCCACCAACTGAGCTAACCAGGGATTAGACGTCAGTAAAGCAAACGGGTGCTATCAGCTGCCACCAATCTAACACCCACAAGGGTGAACGGCCTGCTTATGATGATAATTCCATTAATTTGTTCCCCTTCTCCAGCGATTATTTTTGTCATTCTTGTCCAGCTCGCTTGCACCTTTGCATTAAGTGCATTATCATCATAGCCTTAAAATGCAGGCCGTTCACCCTATTGGTGGTGTTCACCCCTGGTTAGCTCAGTTGCTAGAGCGGTCCACTGGAAATGGAGAGGTCCCTGGTTCGATACCAGGACCAGGCGGATTTTCACGGTCGCGCACCAGCCACCTAGCTGTGTTTGTCCTTTGTCCCCCTTGTTCCCCTTCTCCAGAGATTATTTTCGTCATTCTTGTCCAGCTCGCTTGCACCTTTGCATTAAATGCATTATCAACGTTCTATTTGAGTTTGAGATAGTGATAACGCATGGTCGAAAGACGGTTTTACTGTTTGCAAATTCACATCCGGTCACGCGCCAGCCCGTCACTTCGGAAAGCCTGCGAAGGACTTCACGCAACAAAGCTAAATACCGGATCGGATTTTGTTGTGATGGAGTACACCCTGCCCCAAGAATCTCGTGCAAGCGTGAGTGACACAAGGGCGCGAGTATGTGACTTTAAAATCCAGTTTCCGTACGACTTCTCTCGCAAATAAAGATTTGGCTAGAGCTACGTTCCTGGCCTGTCTTTTAAGTTCTGAAGGGCTGTACTTAATTAGTGTACGCTTCTTAAAAAATCTAGAGCGCCTACTTTTCCGCACAGCCCGTGGGAAATCTAATCGCTGCAGCCTACGGAGAAAGCTCGACGACATATCTGGCAATATAGTTTAGACCTAAAAAGAAGTCTGTGCTGCGACAGTAGGATTGAGGTAATCACGTGAAACGCCATAATGAGCGTCGCAGTGATGACTGTGATTGCAGTCTCTACTGTGACACTCCACTGTGTCCACTATTAGAGATTGCGGTATTGGCTTTCCAAGGTGCTTTCCTGTAAATTAGACGCACCAGATTTCTTAAACAGTGTATAGTGACGTTGAGACCAGTCATAGACGCGTGGAAAGGAAGTAGAGACGAAGTTGGGAATGTGGAGCACATTTTTGATAGCCCGATATACCCTGAATTTCCTTCTACTCGGTGGGTAGCAATGTTCTTTCCTACTAACCTTAGTATTTTTTTTCTTGGAGCTGGGGGGGGAGGGGAGGTTGGTTAACACGTTTCGGAAACGCGATTGCATTGCAGGTTCTCTTATGTATTATCAAGCGCATTGAGGCGATTGCTGTGGCATTTGGTCGCATTTTCATTTGGTCGTATTTTCATCTGGTCGCATGGCCCCACATACAAGCTAGAGTGCTGCTTTTGTGGGCCAGCTCTTTATTTTGTATGACTTGATTTGAACTAAAAATTGAATTGAATTGTGCCAAGATACTTACCCCGGTACTTTCTGCTAAATTTCACTAATATCTGGAGAATTCGAGCCAGCATTGGGCTTACAAAGTCGATTTCACTTTTTCACTGCCAAAACGAACAGGTAAGACCCCGCTACACTGCCAGATTGAGATTGTAGCAGTAGGCTTGTGCAAGCCTTTTCGATTTGATCTTCGCATAGAACACCGACAGTAGGTGGAGGAGCCGCAAAATTTCTAATTTTTTTTAGCCTGTTCGGGTGGGTTCGCTCCAGTGAGTGCACAAATGAGTGCACTGGTGCACTTCCGAAAAGCGACACCTACGGAGTCGACATCGCGAGTTTACGCATGTTGCTTTACCTCAGCGCCGCCGCGTACTACAGGGAAAAGCACTCCTCCAGGTGTGGAACAGCGCACGCTTCGGGTACTTAAACATAAAAAGAAGGAGAAAAAAGGAAGGAGGGATATTAATTTAATTTTTAGGTCACAAATTGGTCTATAATTACATGTCAGTTCAATTTCTTCACTAAATTTAGTGGGATGCGTTTCCCGGCTATAAATGGCGAAAAGCTTGAACTGGTGTATAACTACACACCAATTCAATTTCTCCGATAAATTTACCGAGAATGTAGATGAATTGGTGCAGAAGTGTGCACCAATTAAATTTAGGAAGAGTTGGCGCCAAAAAGGGCGCCGCTCTGATGCAAACCGAGAGAGCACTAAGTTTCACGGACGTCTAAGAGTTCTAGATGATCCATAAATGTTACCACATTACACCTCCTTTGGCAACAAACAAGAAAAACCTTTAGGTGGTTATTTGGAAATGATTATTCAAGTTTTGAGGTCACAAGTCATTTGGTTATTGGAGAGGAGTGAGCGACCGTGACGCCTCAAGCGGTTAACGTTTAGAACTACACGGATGGGGACAACAAATACAATGGCTCAACGCTCGGCCGACATAACCGAACGCGGCCGTCAGCGTTTCGGCTGGAGTTCGTGTTCTCTGGTGAGGGCGAGGAGAGGCTCTTTGTGCTTCCACTCGGTCCTGCATGAACAATGCAGCATGCACGCGGTCCCAGCTCGGCACAAAAGCCGAAGTGGGTCAAGCTGCATTCTCTGAGGGATAGATCCGGCACTTCAACGGCGACTTGGTCGATTGTTAGTATTTTTTACATTAAACTGTACCACCGCGCTCTCATTGTAGAAGATGACGTCACATGCCCATAAGGCCTCTGGGCATGTGCACAGGCCTTGTGTTGAGTAAACACCGAGTATGGGGACAACAAACGGGTCAGAGCGCCACCTATAGTTCGATCTCCTGCCCAATAGTGAGAGGATTTCTAAAACTTTATTTGGCTATAGCCGGTCTTCGTTATTGACGAGGAGATGGAACTATAGGGGTGCCTGCCCAGCTCGTTTTCCCTATAGTCCTCGGTGATTACCCAACACAAGGTCCGTAGACTTGATTCCTTACGTAACGTAAAAAGATGTTGACATATAAACGGAGTGGCGTTGGCGGGACGCGATAAGCCGGATCTTTGTTGAAAGCAATTGTCAGAGGTTGCGAGCTTGACCAACTTCGGCCTTTGTTTTGAGCCGGTACTGGACAGATACATGGTGCATGCTGCATCGTTCACGCAGGCCGGAGTGGCTACGAAAGAGCCCCTCTTCGGGCGACGGGAGAACACGAAGCCCACCCGAACGCAGTGTTCGGCTACATTAGCCAAGCACTGCGCCATTGTTGTCTCCATGGGTGTAGTTCTAAAGTTGGCCGCTTGAAGCGCAGTGGTTAGAAACTCTCCCCCCCCCAGTAGGTTTGTCGTGTCAAATTGAGTCCTCATCATTAGGGGTCTCCAAACCCCGCCCTCCGGGCCAGATCCGGCCCGTGGAAGCCTTCCGACCGGCCAGCGGCCCACTTCTGGCACGCCCGCTACTCTCGGCGCAAAAATGAGCGCACGTTAAGAAACGACACCGCGACGCGCAGCAAACAAATTGTATCCTTTCTGATTGATATCCCACTGACAGTTTTGTGCCATATTTATTGCCTATTGTCATCAACATGATCACCAACGTTAGTCGGTTGTGCTATGTCACTCCAACTTTGTTAAAATTCCTTTGCGTCTTGTGCACACGTGGTGCTTAGCAGTGGCGTACCAACCTGTTCTTGAAGGGGGCAACCGAGACGCCCCCCCAGGGGGAGGGGGCAAACACATGCCTTGACCTCCCCCCCTTTGCAGAACTGGGGGCGGTGCACCCCTTCACCCCCCCCCCAGTTGGTACGCCCATGGTGCTTAGTGTCCTGTATAATTACTGTTGCATATTTTTATCTTGAGTTCTACCATGCCAATGCAGTCTTCTGCTCTTTGGGAATATGGCAAATTTTCAATTCGTCTTGATTTGTCTTGTCTGTTTTTTGGTGGAAACATTTTTTTAATGTCATAATTAGCTAAATGTTCAATGTCAAAGAAAAGTATATGCAATTATTCATCTTTTTTTTTTTTGCTAAAACGTTTGGAGATTTTTGTTACAGACCAACTGAACTCTCTGAGCTCACGCCACTGCAGTGGCGCTGCTGTTGGCACTGCGCATGCGCGGAGACTTCGTCTCGTACGAATGTGATTTCTGCGCACGCGCAGTGTTGGCAAACGCGCGCTTGTTTGTAAACAGTGTTGCCGTATAGGCGTCTAATTATTCGAGGGTACTTTGTACAAATATTGAATTAAAACTAAATTAGCGTCAACAGTGGACGAAGTAATGCGTGGGAATAACCAATTCATCTCTATTTCCTTGAATGGGTATTTATAGTCCACATGCTAATGTCGCATCATCATTTAAAGCACTACACGTAAAATGCAATTGATGTACAAAAATAGATACCTAAAGCTCTTTTTTGTTTAAAGCGAGATAAAAATTGCAGAGGTTTATTTGCAACCTTCAAACATCGAAACAATTGGTACTCAAAACTATTCTAGCATCGCTTCAGATGGGATACTATGTGGTTTACTTTTGATTCCATACCTAAAATAACGATTCACCGAGTTTCCTGCTATGTCGCTAACCAGTCGGGATGAACCATAGATTGGTTCTTCTCACAAGATCATTGTTGACTTGGACATGTCTGGTGCTTTAAGCCCAACTTAATAGCTACTTAAGTGTTTGAGCGGATCAAGCTGTCTGCCGTGCAATGCGAATCAGTGGTTGCACAGGTACGTGCACATAGTACTCAGATAGAACAAATGAGAAGGAAATATATGCTTGTACTCCGAAAGTTATTTCCTGCTCCAAAATAGACTTTTTGGCTGCTCCGAAACATGCTCCAGAATTAGTCGGACCTATCACATCACTTTAAGCGGGCAGTGTTTAATTTAGGAAGTATAGTGCGGTTCAAGGGGGCGGCGTAAGATAGGGATTGGGGGGGGGGAGGGAGTGAGAGAGAGAGAGGAGATTAGGCACATGAGGGTAAGGTCACCGAAGGTTTACAATTGTTCTGGGGCTAGAGAAAGTCGCACTTTACCCGGTTAATCTTGATGGCTCCGAAAGCAAGAACGGCGTAACCAGTGGCGATGCCCACGCAAAAGGCGCCGGCATGCGCGAAGGGCTTGAAGTACACGTCATTACCGGCTTCCACCGTCTTGCTGCAAGTGAAAATATCAATTAATACGAGCTTCTGTTGTGAGACAGCAATTAATCCCTTCTTGCAAGAGACGTGTCAGTCACGACTCAAGCGAAACTTATGACTAGCTTAGTTTTCCCGACGGCGAATCAAGCTGAAATAGCACAAAATCGATGTGTGTACCAAAATTCAAAAGAATTAGTAGTTGTCCAGTAAAATTTTAGTATATCTTGTCGTGTGTAATTTAATCAAATGTTATATGAATGGATTTATAGAGATTTTTGAAGTTCCAACTTAATGTTGAATCATCGAGCTTAGAATGGTAAAGCGCGCTGCTGTTAAAGAAATAGTTTAAACCAGCCGCTAATACACATTTGACTAGAAATGGTGGGCCCACGAATGCGGCGCTGAGTGTGAAGAGCTTACACCGATTTCGCTTAAGTTCGAATGATGTAGCATTTTGCCTGGTTTTGCTCCAGCAATACATGTTATATCCATAACTCCTTTCTCACCCTAGTATATTTTTTTATACATGTTTCGCATTTTGGGGTTATTGCAGGCTTTCGTACTTGATGTTCGAGTCGGTGTAGATGGCAGTGGGGCCATAGTCATTCATCTTAGTCTGGACAGCAACAAGCGTTGAAGTTGCCAGGGTGACCAGGAACAGCAGTACGAATCCCAACTTTTTTCGCCTTGCACAATGCAAAAAAGAAAAAAGAAATGAAATGTTATTAGTTGTTGCACCCGGCGCAGACCTTTGGCGCTGTAACTTACCTCAGCATTATCATTGGTATGATCCAAAGCACGGAGTAAATCTGCCAGTCTACGCTAACGTACCAGAGGTGCGCCAAACACTGCAAGAAAGCGCTCGACTTAGAAACGTGCTCGAGGCTTGCGTATATAACTCGATGTCGACGAGGTAACAACACTCGCCATGTCGAAAAATGGAACCCAGTTGTTGATGTGGAGCAGCACTCGCCACCAGTTCTTCTCGCATTGTCCGAAGAGCACGTCCTTGTACTCCGAGTACAGGGGACCCGTGGCGAAGAGCGGGAAGAGCAGCCATATTGCCACCACGAACATCACGGGAGCTGTAATCCTATGGGAATCGTGAGAGTGAAGAGGAAGTTCGTGCTTTAGCTCGCGCTCGAGGCTGCTACTTTTGAAGATAGCGAGGCTTGTCTGACTTCAGAGATGAGATTCGACTCTCCGTAATACAAGTAAAGATGTCGCTGTACGTGCTTACCTGGCCGATAAGTGCCCAGCTAAAGAAACGAAGAAACAAGCCGAGTACACCTGTAATGCTTTTCGCGGGTTTTGCAAGCTACGGCAATACAAGACTTGCTTAAAATTAAACACAACAACATATAATGATGAACACTTCGCTCCAGGTTGCAGAATGTATCGGAGCATGATGCTATAATCAACAAAAGTGTTGCTCTTATTAGCTTGTTTTCAAAGTCGTACTTTTGCACCTGATTAAACTGGCTCGGAAATTCACTCGGGGAAGATAAAACACTTGCGTGTATATGTCTGGATCTGTGACACCACACGTCAGTACACCATTGTGTCCACAAAGCTTGAAGGGAGGGCAATTATAATTCTACTCGTGGCTCTGTAACTATATGGCGTGGGGTGTTTACCATGGGCAATTAAGTAGTTGTGGTAATTTATTTGTTCTAAGAGTTAATAGTTATAACTACTACGCTTATACCTGATATAGCGCCGCACAAGCAGCAACACGATGGGAATGACCAGCGTTTTCTTGTAATCCTTCAGGTACTTGAGAACATTGAAGGTCACCAGGAATCCGCTGAAAGATTAATTCATATGGCCTCATAGCTCGCTGTCGCTTCAAAATAGAAGATATATAAAATGTTCAACCGTTACCTTATAAATAAGAAGCTCTGAATGCACGGGTATGCGTTCGCGATCATGAGGAAGGCCGGATTGTGATGGTACTTGACGATGTTGAGGGATTCACCTGCAAGAATAAATAAATATATAGCACCAAAAAGAAATATGTCGCGCAGCGTCCTACTGCCCCGAATAGAAGTAACGCTTCCGAATGAGGACATTATTTTAACTTTGAGAAAACGAGAGAAAATGACCTTTTAGAGGGAAAACAAGCTGGTAGAAAGAAAAGACCAGTCAATTCGGATACAGTTTGTAACTCTAAATAGTGTACCGAGGTGTATCCTCTGCCAGTCGCTGCTGCTTCCCTTCGAATGGTCCGTTCCATTCAGTCACTTAGTAGGTGTACATATGATACAGTTGGTGATCTCCGGACCTTTCCTAAGCTGTGCACTACCACCCTTGAACTGGAGGAAATTAAAAAACAAATTTTCTTACCTTTATAAAAAAAAACTGGACGAAGTGTTTGTTTACTGGTTGAATAAATGTAGTTCTCTACAGAGGCGATGAATCCGGCCTGTGAGGGGCCGCTACACTGGGACGTATGCGATGAACTATGCGGCAGCCGTTAGGGGAACTTCGTTAGTTCTTTAAGTACGACTCCATGGTTTGACCTCGAACAGATTCGGTTAGTTGGAAGGCAAGCACGAACCCACAATCCAGGCTCCTTCAGGTGTAATTCCGGCCCTATGTGGCTCTCATGATCGGAGCACACGCACATCCGAAACCATATCTAAAAAAACTGAGTTCGTACTGGACCCGAATGACCCCAAAGAGACTTTCTTATTTTCTGTCTGTTAATAATTGTCACAACTTAGGTGCCCGGAAAGCGTATTGGTGTGCCCATGCATCGAAAATGGCCCCGAAGTGGTAACAAATGATGTCACGCTGAGCCGGAGTGTCATGCTGTTGGATGTCGCGATCCTGGCGGTTGGTTGTAGGAGTCCAGGGGAAAAGTACGAGCGAATTCCGCGAGTGCCGCCGTCGTCACGGCGTCCCAACTCGTGGGTGTGGAAGCTTCCGTGGAATGTGAAGCCGGAGAGCGACTTGCAGCAGAACAGGCGTCAGCTGTATCCACCTCCGATCCCATGCCACCGCCAGGATCACGGCATACAACAGCATGACACTTTTATTGACGTTATCAGGGTGAAATCAATGAACCACCACTTTAAGGACGCGGTAAATATACAACTGTCCAAGACGTGTTTCAGGCACCGTAGTTATAACTTTCAAGAGTTTATGCAAAAATGATTGGAAATGTTGACTAAGAGATGGTTGACTAGCTAAGTAAAATAATTCACGACTATAAAATAAAAAAAATTAGAAGCTAATTCTTCCAAAGATATATGTGCTGCAGGTGTTCAGATGCCATTTGTCCCGGTCCTAATAGTAACAGCCTGACCCTTATGAACAGCGAGCAAATACATAAGAGCAGTAGGAACAAACCGTGGGTACAGACGTCTATAGCGGCTACCTGACTCTGGTCGCCCGAAGGCTGTCTCGATGCACTTACCAAGGGCAGTTACGCTGACGAGAAAATACGTATGGCCAAGGATGACCCAAGACGAACTCCAGAATCGCATTCCGTGGATGAACCGCAGTTTAACGCTGTCCGAGCCGGATGCTGCCTTCGTGGTCAGCAGCATCTTTGTGTTAGACACTACGGAGAAGCTCACCAGGAGTTTGGTCAGCAACACTGCAGGGGTGAGAACGTGTGGGATTTCACTCGCATTTTCAGTGTCCATAGTGCGCCTCTGATTTACACACAAAATAGGAAGGGTGTTGTAATAATATAGTTCCCACAATCCAACGTGCGCGCTTTAAAAGTGTTAAAACTTACGTTGTAGATTATAGTAAAAACGCTTAATCAAATGGTAGAGGGACGGAGGAGCAAACTGAAACTGTGTACTTGATTCTTGAAGATCTGAGGATTTCGTAAATACAGGTATTTTTTGGACAATTATCTTCCGCATATATTACCTGGAAGTTTCTTTTGCTTTTCATTGGGGAGGTAGTAACGGACGATGTCGTACGCAGTTCCCAAGACAAGAATCACAGACAGCACTCCTATAAACATCCTGAAAAAATTTAAAACGTATTACAGCAGAGAACAGCTGAATAAAATATTTAAAAAAATCATGCGATCTGAGTTTGACTGTGCTTCTCTGAATGGTTCACAAAAGTACAATGAGTCATATCATCCTTGGTTTGCCTGGATTTTCACACTTCATAATGCCAAGGTTTGCTAGAAGCTTCAGTTGCATGTCGACGACTTTTTCAATGCTATCAATTTTTATTATAAATATAAGCACCCGTTATAAAACGAAGATACGCCGGATAAGTTACAACAGTTGTCGCTGGATAATTAGTTGTAAGCACGCGAAAGTTCGAAATTTCATAATTGCGGTTCGCTTTCAATGGTTCTCCATTCGTACCAAAACACCCTATCGTTCCTTGTATTTAAAAAGCAAAAATAAATAAATAAATAAAAAGAACAGCAACATTGGGCTAAAACGCAGATGTTCTGATGAAAGTTCACTATAGTGACGAGTGACCCGAGGTCTGGTTTGAAAGAATGAAATTAACTGAATAGAAGTGGGGTCTAAAAAATGCAACACTTTCAAACATGCGCGCCTACCACCTGCCCCTTTGTTCTTATTTTACGCCGGATTGGGTGCAAATACCATGATATGAAAATACGTACAGCATTGTATTTCAAATCTAAAGCATTCCGCTTTGTCTTTTCCGAAATATCTTGTTAGAGATGTACAGTTTATCTGAAATTTCAGAAAATTACCTCCGTGATCGAACATCCTTTTTTGTCGCTCAGGGCGTGCACAATGAAATATTCTGTGGGTGTTTGGACCTCATATTGCAAGTCATTCGCATTCCAATGTTTTCGCGAATCCTGTAAATGGCTCATATTGCCAAGCGAGTCACGATGACGTAGCCCAGTTGACTGGGGCAATATAGCTACTACCCCTTCAAGAAGAAAATACACATTTTCTCCAGTTACAAATTTAAATTCAAAGCTCGGTCGCAAGCATACTTTCCGTGTACTCTTAATTTTGTTTTTGTAATTCAGCCAAACAACAACACAAAAAAGCAGGGGATTGCTAAACTGAATAGCTTGAGACTAATTATTAACACTAAACTGTATATAGTAAATTTCTAATTCTTGTCTTTAGCTGTGAGAAGCTATCACGTTTGGCTAACGTCCATTGGCAACCGGCTCTTACCAATAAAAGGAAACAAAAAGACCCTTTCAGACTGACCTCTACAAAACAAGACCTGAAGATAACAAAAACTAAACTGAAGGACCATCAAAAACAGCAACACGTAAATCGGCGTAGCGGTTTCTCTTTCTCTGCGCCCAGGGGGACGGAGAGGAACGAAGAGTGGACAGGCCACTGACAGGATTCCTCGCTGGGTGACGGTGAGGGGCCCCTTGTCCTTGACCTCGCATCCGCGGACGACCGTGTGGAAGCCGTAGCGGTGCAGCAGCGTGGCCGCCATGTGGCGAAGCTCGCCGCCCGTGCACTTGGACGGAATGCACGTGCCCAGCTGGATCCCGAAGAACAGGTCCTGGTTCAGCCAGTTCAGCGGGTTGTAGGCACCCTGGGACAGGTACAACGGTTCCAGTTGTACAGCCGTGGCCAGACAACGTGGGTTCCCCGTCGTTCTAAAACCAAGCTTTTTTTTTTTCTTTTTGACGGCAATTTTAATGTTAGCGGGAATGTCATAATTTGAGGGTTCCGAAACTTTTCGACCCTGAGGAACCTTTACCTCTCTTGATTGATCACTGAGGAACCCTTCTCGGTCATGGCTCCGATGGAATAAAAGCGGTGCAGGAGCCTACATAACTCGTATGCAATCATGGGTATGTGTTTGACTCATGCATCAGTGACCCAGACAGCACAGTTCTTTGGGCCGAAATTCGGCTTTTGTCTGGGAATTTAGGAGTTCGAAAAGTCCGAAGAAGTCATGGTAAAGCCAAATTTGGCCTTCTGTGGCAAGAGTCAGGGTATCTTGGTTCTAAATCGCCAAACAAGTGCCAATGCTAGGCTTCGCTGCCTGGTGGTTCGGCTGTCCTCTGGCATCTCTTGGCCTAAATTTCCAAACAACTGCAGGAGTGCTTAAACACGAAGAAAACTTTATTTAAGGGCAGGGCATGACCAAAGAAATTTGACAGCTGAGTGAACCCCTGAGGGTAAACTAGAAAGCCCTGGTTACCTCGAGCATCAGGTTAATTAAGAACTTGTGTTCTAACTAA
>JAZHYW010032478.1:42500-54631 GCA_037355805.1 Ixodes ricinus | reverse complement strand
CTTATTGCTGCAGACACACAACGCAGCAGTGTATGTGGCGTGACGCTCTGTCCTGCTGCAGGTCGCTCTCCTCTGCGACAGTCCATAGAAAGTTCAAAAGCAGATAGGTATCTGCGCAATAAACTCTATGTATGTATATGTATGTATGTATGTGTGTATGTATGTATGTATGTATGTATGTATGTATGTGTGTGTGTGTATGTATGTATGTATGTATGTATGTATGTATGTATGTATGTATGTATGTATGTATGTATGTATGTATGTATGTATGTATGTATGTATGTATGTATGTATGTATGTATGTATTAGCGTGTATGTATGTATGTATGTATGTATGTATAATAATAATAATAAGCTTTATTTTCATTTCCCAATACAGGTAATGAAGGGGCCGAGAATAAAAGCCGCGATAGACGGCTTGACGAGCTCTCGGCCCCAGTGACATTCAGCAGCAGTCAGAGGGAACAAAATAAAACACAAAGGCATTCAATCAATGAACAAGCGCATTCAACGAATATTAATTATCCTGTTAACCTTCAAAGCATATAAATATACAAAATCTACGTTTACATAATAGATACAAATACATGGACATGAGGAGGAATTTCCAGATTAACAATTTACCGAGAACATATAGATACAACATCGAAGTATATACAAAACTTAATATCAGTACACTATATCAAAGCTATACATTACAGTACGTAATTCATTTAAACTCAATTTATCTATATCAATGTTGTAAAAAATTAGTGAATTGAGAAGTCTTGGGACTCGGTAGGTTAACATTTCTTTGCCAACATTCAATCGGCACGTTGGTATTTGCCAATAATCGGGGTTACGAGTTTGATATTTTACAACATGTTTTTGTAAATTTGACAAAGTTACCAAGGAAGAGGTGTTATGTTGCAATTCTTTTTTAAGGCTTGTGGATAGTTTATAGCTATACATATTTTTGATACTCAGTACATTATAAATTTTGAACAAGTTTTCTGTATGCGACAAATATGGCGCATTTGCAATAGTTCTTAGCATTCTTTTTTGAATTAAGTGTACTTTCTCCAAGTTTGTTATTGTGGTCGTACCCCAGACTAAGGAACAGTAATTTAAATGAGAATAAAATAACGATTTATATAACAAGAGTTTAATTGATGTTGGAAGTATATACCGGTGCCGGCATATCAGCCCTACAACCTTAGATAGCTTTTTATTTAGATACGCAATATGATGGTCCCAGGTCATATTATGGGAAAACACTACACCAAGTGTTTTAAAATCATCTACCAATTCGATGTCAACTGAGTTTAAGGTTATCCTACATATTGATGGAATAGTTTTATGTTTTGTTCGAAATATAATAGCTTTAGTTTTGCTAGTATTTATCTTTAAAGCGTTCCTGTCGGTCCATGATGATATTTTATCTAATACTAAATTAATTTTTGACACAACCTCTTCCACATTATCAGCAGCATAAAAAAGTGTTGTATCGTCTGCATACATTACATATTTAACAGATTGGTCAATATTTACTATATCATTTACATAGACGTTAAAAAGAAATGGCCCTAAAATACTTCCCTGTGGTACCCCTGAGAAAATTGGTTTTATATTAGAACAAAAGTTACCACAACACACATATTGTTTCCGATTTTCGAGATAGGACCGTAGTAGATGCAAGGCTTGCCCACGAACACCATACAATTCGAGTTTTTGTAATAATAATTCGTGGTTTAAATAATCAAAAGCTTTAGTAAAATCAATATAAACACCCAAAACAAGTTTCTTATCCTCTAAATTGCGTAAGATAAACTCCTTTTCTTCGAGTAAGGCAAGTTCCGTAGAACGATGCATGTATGTATGTATGTATATGTATGTATGTATGTATGTATGTATGTATGTATGTATGTATGTATGTATGTATGTATGTATATGTATGTATGTATGTATGTATGTATGTATGTATGTATGTATGTATGTATGCTTGTGGCGCGAGCGTGTGTGTATATGTGCATGCATGCTTGCATGTATGTATGTATGTATGTATGTGCTGTAGCGTAAGGTATGTATGTATGTATGTATGTATGTGCTTAAGGTATGTATGTATGCATTGTGGGGATTTCGGACAGGACTGCGGCGACGAAGCGGACGGCGCGCGAGAAACGAGCGCCGGGCCAAAAGCACGGGGCGCGAGGCGCGTGACGGGGACAGGACAGTGCAGCCATGGCGGCGCAAGCCACCGAACACCGGGTTCGAAGAATAAAGATGTCTCCATCATGACTGGGCCCCTTTCTCCGGACAGGCGGTGAGCGAGAATACCACAAATGGCGCACCAACGTGGGGCTTGCCGCTTGTCCGGGGCCGAGTCGAGCAGCGTCACGATAAGATGTGCCCATGCACATCGTCGATGGCAGGGGAACGCGCAAGCTCACCAAGAACCAGGCGATCAAGGAAACCCTTCAAGGCGCGAACTTCTGCAACCTGCTCCTGCATATCCTGTTATTTTCGTCGAGAGACGTCAAAACTCGTGACATGTAACGGAGACCATGTCCACCATGCGGGTCCAGACCCCATTGGAGAACCAGACTGCCATCCTGCCGTCAACCCGCTCAAGGGCAACACCGAGGAGATCGAAGGCGCCGAAAAGTGACAGAGCCAAAAACCAGGAGGACAACATAATGTGCTGCATCAGCCTGTTGGCTCTAACATTCGCTGTGCCGTGGTCCCGCCTTGCTCCTGCCTGCTGTCCAGTTTGCAGCGCACCGGCCAAGGACTTCGTCACTGTGGATAGTCTAGAATGAAAGCCTTGTCATTGGTGTTTAATTTATTTTAACGCCAATGTGCCTGCTCTTATGCTCGTTTTCTCTCTCGCCACCCGAGCTAGTCGATGGCGCAAGCTGGAAGACTTTCAAAGTTAAGCGGCGCTAGTGATGATGCTCGGTTGGGGGAGGGGGACCGATCAGAAAACACTGAACAGGCATATTGTTTGTTATTTTCACTTTTTCCCTTAATTTTATATCAGTGTTTTTTTGAAAGCGAAAGTGACTGCTTTGATGTACGTTCTCTCTCTTCACCCGAGCTAGTCGGGGTGTCAGCTGGAAGACTTTTTAAGTTAAGCGGCGCTACTGACGATGCTCGGTTGAGGGGAGAGACCGGTGGGAAAGCAGACAGATACTTTGTTATTCTCACTTTTTCTTAATTTTAAGATGTGGGCCCAGTTATTGGCTACATGAAGTTAATCATTTTTGTGAGGTGATCTGCCCCGCGAAGTAGGGTTGGTGCAAACGTCTGGAGTAATGAACTGCCTGCTGATTTTGTGATATATGAGCAATCCAGAAAGGGGGGAAGATGTGGGGATTTTGGACAGGACTTCGGCGACGAAGCGGACGGCGCGCGAGAAACGAGCGCCGGGCCAAAAGCACGGGGCGCGAGGCGCGTGACGGGGACAGGACAGTGCAGCCATGGCGGCGCAAGCCACCGAACACCGGGCTCGAAGAATAAAGATGTCTCCATCATGACTGGGCCCCTTTCTCCGGACAGGCGGTGAGCGAGAATACCACAGTATGTATGTATGTATGTATGTATGTATGTATGTATGTATGTATGTATGTATGTATGTATGTATGTATGTATGTATGTATGTATGTATGTATGTATGTATGTATGTATGTATGTATGTATGTATGTATGTATGTATGTATGTATGTATGTATGTATGTATGTATGTATGTATGTATGTATGTATGTATGTATGTATGTATGTATGTATGTATGTGTGTATGTATGTATGTATGTATGTGTGTATGTATGTATGTATGTATGTATGTATGTATGTATGTATGTATGTATGTATGTATGTATGTATGTATGTATGTATGTATGTATGTATGTATGTATGTATATGTATGTATGTATGTATGTATGTATGTATGTATGTATGTATGTATGTATGTATGTATGTATGTATGTATGTATGTATGTATGTATGTATGTATGTATGTATGTATGTATGTATGTATGTATGTATGTATGTATGTATGTATGTATGTATGTATGTATGTATGTATGTATGTATGTATGTATGTATGTATGTATGTATGTATGTATGTATGTATGTATGTATGTATGTATGTATGTATGTATGTATGATATGTATGTATGTATGTATGTATGTATGTATATATAGTATGTATGTATGTATGTATGTATGTATGTATGTATGTATGTATGTATGTATGTATGTATGTATGTATGTATGTATGTATGTATGTATGTATGTATGTATGTATGTATGTATGTATGTATGTATGTATGTATGTATGTATGTATGTATGTATGTATGTATGTATGTATGTATGTATGTATGTATGTATGTATGTATGTATGTATGTGTATGTATGTATGTATGTATGTGTATGTATGTATGTATGTATGTATGTATGTATGTATGTATGTATGTATGTATGTATGTATGTATGTATGTATGTATGTATGTATGTATGTATGTATGTATGTATGTATGTATGTATGTATGTATGTATGTATTCATGTATGCGTGTGTGTGTGTGTGTTTACGAATCTCTGACCGACTGGTATAGAGATAATAATTGCTACAGTGATGTCGATACTTCGCTTCAGGCTTGGGTCCAGACGCAGCCGATGCTACAAGCACGAGCGTGTGGCCCTGAACAGTGCCTGTACTGCACGAGCGCGGCGCTTGGCAGGGACGCTGGAAGCCCGGAGCTCGCGCTTGTTTCATCGGCTGCGTCTGGACCCAAGCTGAAACGAAGTATAGCATAATGTGAGTTGTTCATAACACAACTCGGCGTCTCTATAATAAGGAGCCGGTCTCACAAAGAGTCTCAGTAGATCGCACGATGCGGAGAGCGGGCCCAGTGGCCGCGTGCTCAATCCATGCTTCAAAGTGACGTCACGAGCTCCGGCCAGCAGAGCGTAGCTGTAAAATACGGTCTGCTTCAAGTCTGTAAGCTGAATACCCTGCCATATAAACAACATTTTCGGGGGTGAACTGCGTAAATACATGTATCTTGGTCTCGTTATTACAGTCAGCCCACTTTAAGATCCGCTTTTTTTCTTTTGGAGGGTGGGGGGAGAAGGAGGGCGAACAGCGGTGCCCCTATTGTAAGAAGAAGTCGCAATAATCAGACGAAAACGCATGTACCCAGTGCATCCCCAAAAAGCTTTTCTTTGTACTGCGGTTCGTATTAACGGGTACGCATTAACGGGGTTCCATGTTACCGGGGCTCCTATTAACGAACAAGGCTGTATCTCAGTGCGCGCCTTATAATATTAGTTCCGCTAGCTTCCAGAAGGACGCAAAAAAGTCAAGGAACGGTATCGGAGAACGAGAAAGAAGCGTCTCGCAGGACTCCTTCCGATAATCCACACAAAACGAAATAAAAAAAAAAAAAGATCAAAGCATCATTAATACAAAGTAGACCGGAAGGTTCTGGAACGAGTGCAAGGAACACTATATATGTCTTATTGGGCACCATCGACTAAAAGCAGAGGATCACTTCCTCCTTAATCGGGTATAGTGGAGAAACATCCGAGCTAGATTCTGCGTTACGGAGAAAGCTGGCGTTGCCGTCGCTGCGGGCTCGGAAGCCAGAATAAATCCTTGTTTGCTTCGATTTTGTTAGGCACAGTCTCACTGCTTAAACATCACACAAAGGGCATGGTGTTCACCGATGGCGTGATAACAAAATATTCTGCGGACTCACCGCAAGCATGTTTCAAGCATATTTGCTTCACAGATTAGTACGCTTCAAAAGTGTCATCAATCCGGTTTTGTGCGACATGAGCGACAGGTCCACCATACAGGGCAAAAAAACAAAAACGCCTTAGCCAGTGTCTGCAGACTTTCCTTTGTGTGATGTATGAGACATCTGACTACGCGGAGGAGGACTTGAGTTTAAGTACCACATGTAAGAACCAACTTGGAGTTTACTTCGCTGTATTTATTCATGGGGCAGTGAAGCTTTCCTGATATCAAGGTTCATCTATACTCCTTCGGCCGTTTAGCTGATAGGTGGGTGGAATTTATGTGCTCGCCACACCAACATATCGCCTGATTCTGCTCCTTGAGATTGCGTATGCACCAAGAGCGTGACCGGGGGATCCTGGGTTTAATTCCGGTCCTTAATATGTTCAGATCGGTGCGAGCATCGAGCTGGAGGAGTTTGTGTAATCGCTACGCACTAAACGAAAATATACCCAGATGGGCGTAAATCGCTTGTCCTCTAGCGCATTCCCATATGGGAGGTTTTTATACTCTGCCGTATGGGAGTTCAGAGTAATTGACTCCCATGCAGGCCAGAGTTTTTGGGGGGTGCAAGGGGGCATGTACAGGACTCCCAGCAGTACGGGAGTCTGTTCATGGATCAATGGGAGTATTTATTTACTTCCATCAGAGTGTTCCTAGGTGGATCCATGGGAGTATTCTTTCACATCCTTATGGGAGTTTTTACGTGGACTCACGGGAATATTCCTTTACATCCACCTGGGAGTTCTTACGTGGACCCACGGAAGTATTCTTTCACATCCATATGGGAGTTTTTACGTGCATTTATGAGACTATTCTTTCACATCCATATGGGAGGTTTTACGTGCACATATGGAACTATTCTTTCACATCCATATGGGAGTTTTTACGTGCATTTATGGGACTATTCTTTCACATCCAGATGGGAGTTTTTACGTGCATTAATGCGACTATTCTTTCGCATCCATATGGGAGTTTTTACGTGCATTTATGGGACTATTCTTTCACATCCATATGGGAGGTTTTACGTGCACATATGGAACTATTCTTTCACATCCATATGGGAGTTTTTACGTGCATTTATGGGACTATCCTTTCACATCCAGATGGGAGTTTTTACGTGCATTAATGGGACTATTCTTTCGCATCCATATGGGAGTTTTTACGTGCATTTATGGGACTATTCTTTCACATCCATATGGGAGTTTTTTCGTGCACTTATGGGACTATTTTCTCACATCCATCTGGGAGTTACTGCCGGGACCTACCAGAGTATTCTTTCACATCCATTTGGGAGTTATTACCAGGACCCACGGGAGTCTTCCTTCACATCCTTCTGGGAGTTATGTGTACCAACGGGGGTATTCCTTTGCATCCACCTAGGAGTTTCTCGCTACCTTTAAGGGGCTCCTTCAAAACCAGGAAGTGTGAAAGGAAAGGCATAAGCAGGTAGCATCATGCACAAAATAAATTTATTTCACACATTATGTACATTTTTTGCACACGTCGTGTGGCAAGAGCTCCTTTTGCCTTGGGCGCAAACTGGCTTGGGGCAAACTGTCAGACGGTCATTGAAATGGCCTTCAGAGCAAACTCCTTAAAAATGTCTGCGAACACCGAAGGGCACACGCAGAGCCGAGATCGTGAACTGATTTGCCGATTTTTTGGAGGAATTCATTCCGAAGGCCATTTAAATGCCCGACTGACAAGGGTATTTATTACAGTGTAGGGTACGCTAGGCTAACTGTGGTACACAAGCCACGATCGCTCTGTAGAAATTTATCAATTCCAGTGCCTTCGCCCATGGCTTCATGTAGCAGTCGCCAAAACCAAGCTCAATGAAAGTCAGCATCTTATGTTCCTTCTTTGCATACTGGATGTGAAAAATCCAGTATGCGGCAAAGAGGTACGCCACACTCTAATGGAGCCATACCATAAGTTCAAAGTTCTTCTTTAATCAGTCCTAAAATATTGAAATAAATTATCTCAAGCTTTACAGAATTTGAAAAGACATAATATGAGAGTCACAGATTTTTCACCTCAGCTTATTTATGTTAAACACCCTGACTGCTCCTTCTTATACGTCGCAGCTTGCTCGTTATCTGTGGTAGCGGCAGATGCAATTACTCTTCCTGCAATCAGTCCGCTGTTGGCCATTTTCTTCCCTGCGTAGTGCTGGAAGGGACCTGTAACCAAAAAGCACAGGCGTTTAAGTTAAAATGTACTGACCATCAACAGAACAGATGTTTCCGACGTCATCGTATGAACCTTGCAAACCCGGTGGGGAGTGGACTTTTCTCAAAAAGTGAATTGAAGACAATTTCTTCAAAGCAATACCAATACTACTGATATTGAAAATATGGTAAAAGGGCAGAATGGTTTTAAAGTGTGTGGGAGCCAGCCGAGGGTGAACGACGAGGCAGAGGGCACGTGGGCGGTCGGCGGGGCAAGTCACGAGCTGGCGCGAGACAGTGCGAGCAGAGCAGGCTGAAGCTGGTACAGGGAACGTCGGGCCGAGGCTGCCTGGCCTGGCCCATGGCGAACCCCGGAGCGGCTCCTATGAAGTCCCCCGAAGTCCGGGCCTTGAGGGGGGGAGAGTGTGGGAGCCAGCCGAGGGTGAACGACGGGCAGAGGGCACGTGGCAGGCGGTCGGCGGGGCAAGTCGCCGAGCTGGCGCGAGACAGGCAGCAGAGCGAGGCTGAAGCTGGTACAAGGAACGTCGGAGCCGGGCTGCCTGGCCTGGCCCATGGCGAACCCCGGAGCGGTTCACCAGCGAGGTCTGGAGCAAGACCGGTGGAAACGGCGAGCCCGGGCCATATGACCTGGGCTATGACGATCCCGGGGTGGTTCCGCAGCGAGACTCGGGCATTGATAGCCTGGACAGCCAGCCTACGCAGCGCTGGCGTGGGAAAGGCGATCCGCAGGCCTGGACACGGACGCCGACTGTGAGCTCTGATCGACGGGCGACAACAAGGGTCGGCGTGCCTGGGCTGCCGGTTCTCGACGACGGGCAACCGAGAGGTACAGCAAACCCATTCACTGTCTTCTCGTTGCTGTTATGTCACCCCTGGGTGACAGGCGGAGCGCATACCGATCGGGCGGCGATTACTAGTAGAAGGACCTCCATAAAGAACCCCACAATACATACATACATACATACATACTGTGGTATTCTCTGCTCACCGCCTGTCCGGAGAAAGGGGCCCAGTCATGATGGAGACATCTTCATTCTTCGAGCCCGGTGTTCGGTGGCTTGCGCCGCCATGGCTGCACTGTCCTGTCCCCCGCTCACGCGCCTCGCGCCCGTGCTTTTGGCCCGGCGCTCGCTTTCTGCACAGCCGTCCGCGCTTCTGCCGCCGTAAAGTCCTGTCCAAAATCCCCACAATACATACATACATACATACATACATACATACATACATACATACATACATACATACATACATACATACATACATACATGCATACATACATACATACATACATACATACATACATACATACATACTGGTATTCTCGCTCACCGCCTGTCCGGAGAAAGGGGCCCAGTCATGATGGTAGACATCTTTATTCTTCGAGCCCGGTGTTCGGTGGCTTGCGCCGCCATGGCTGCACTGTCCTGTCCCCCGTCACGCGCCTGCGCCCCGTGCGTGGCCCACGGCGCCCGTTTCTCGTGCGCGCCGTCCGTACCGCCGCCGAAGTCCTGTCCAAAATCCCCACAATACATACATACATACATACATACATACATACATACATACATACATGCATGCATACATACATACATGCATACATACATACATACATACATACATACATACACATACATACATACATACATACATACATACATACATACATACATACATACATACATACATACATACATACATACATACATACATACATACATACATACATACATACATACATACATACATACATACATACATACATACATACATACATACATACATACATACATACATACATACATACATACATACATACATACATACATACATACATACATACATACATACATACATACATACATACATACATACATACATACATACATACATACATACATACATACATACATACATACATACATACATACATACATACATACATACATACATACATACATACATACATACATACATACATACATACATACATACATACATACATACATACATACATACATACATACATACATACATACATACATACATACATACATACATACATACATACATACATACATACATACATACATACATACATACATACATACATACATACATACATACATACATACATACATACATACATACATACATACATACATACATACATACATACATACATACATACATACATACATACATACATACATACATACATACATACATACATACATACACATACATACATACATACATACATACATACATACATACATACATACATACATACATACATACATACATACATACATACATACATACATACATACATACATACATACATACATACATACATACATACATACATACATACATACATACATACATACATACATACATACATACATACACATACATACATACATACATACATACATACATACATACATACATACATACATACATACATACATACATACATACATACATACATACATACATACATACATACATACATACATACATACATACATACATACATACATACATACATACATACATACATACATACATACATACATACATACATACATACATACATACATACATACATACATACATACATACATACATACATACATACATACATACATACATACATACATACATACATACATACATACATACATACATACATACATACATACATACATACATACATACATACATACATACATACATACATACATACATACATACATACATACATACATACATACATACATACATACATACATACATACATACATACATACATACATACATACATACATACATACATACATACATACATACATACATACATACATACATACATACATACATACATACATACATACATACATACATACATACATACATACATACATACATACATACATACATACATACATACATACATACATACATACATACATACATACATACATACATACATACATACATACATACATACATACATACATACATACATACATACATACATACATACATACATACTGTGGTATTCTCGCTCACCACCTGTCCGGAGAAAGGGGCCCAGTCATGATGGAGACATCTTTATTCTTCGAACCCGGTGTTCGGTGGCTTGCGCCGCCATGGCTGCACTGTCCTGTCCCCGTCACGCGCCTCGCGCCCCGTGCTTTTGGCCCGGCGCTCGTTTCTCGCGCGCCGTCCGCTTCGTCGCCGAAGTCCTGTCCAAAATCCCCACATCTTCCCCCTTTCTGGATTGCTCATATATCACAAAATCAGCAGGCAGTTCATTACTCCAGACGTTTGCACCAACCCTACTTCGCGGGGCAGATCACCTCACAAAAATGATTAACTTCATGTAGCCAATAACTGGGCCCACATCTTAAAATTAAGAAAAAGTGAGAATAACAAAGTATCTGTCTGCTTTCCCACCGGTCTCTCCCCTCAACCGAGCATCGTCAGTAGCGCCGCTTAACTTAAAAAGTCTTCCAGCTGACACCCCGACTAGCTCGGGTGAAGAGAGAGAACGTACATCAAAGCAGTCACTTTCGCTTTAAAAAAAACACTGATATAAAATTAAGGGAAAAAGTGAAAATAACAAACAATATGCCTGTTCAGTGTTTTCTGATCGGTCCCCCTCCCCCAACCGAGCATCATCACTAGCGCCGCTTAACTTTGAAAGTCTTCCAGCTTGCGCCATCGACTAGCTCGGGTGGCGAGAGAGAAAACGAGCATAAGAGCAGGCACATTGGCGTTAAAATAAATTAAACACCAATGACAAGGCTTTCATTCTAGACTATCCACAGTGACGAAGTGCTTGGCCGGTGCGCTGCAAACTGGACAGCAGGCAGGAGCAAGGCGGGACCACGGCACAGCGAATGTTAGAGCCAACAGGCTGATGCAGCACATTATGTTGTCCTCCTGGTTTTTGGCTCTGTCACTTTTCGGCGCCTTCGATCTCCTCGGTGTCTTGGCGGGCTGACGCAGGATGGCAGTCTGGTTCTCCAATGGGGTCTGGACCCGCATGGTGGACATGGTCTCCGTTACATGTCACGAGTTTTGACGTCTCTCGACGAAAATAACAGGATATGCAGGAGCAGGTTGCAGAAGTTCGCGCC
>JAZHYW010032478.1:0-30000 GCA_037355805.1 Ixodes ricinus | reverse complement strand
AGTAATTTAAAAAAAAAACATTCCTCATTAATCGGATTTAGAGTTACTGAGCGCTGGCTTTTACAGACGTTTGCACGTGGAGCCTTTGGCTGTCCCCAAAAGTCTTGCTGGTGTATGGAGATCGTTTGATTGTCACGACTTTCTAAGGCGTGCCAAGGCTTGTGATATTGGCACCCAGACGTATTTCTTATGCATGGTGTCCAGACTAATTTTTGAATCGTAGCTGCCAGTAAACGCCCACGCATCACTACAGAAATCCGCGATGATGAGATTGATTTCTTAGTTATCAAAAAAATATTGCAGAAAGAAGAACTTTTTTGATCCAAGGTAAGTTTATCTAAGCCTAATATCGTCAAAACAGGAAATTGTAGTATGGATGACTTTAGCGTCCATTTCAGTATAAGAAGTTTGTCAGCAAGAAAACACTGTATTTTTTTTCTTGCTGAAAGCTGAAAAGATTTTTTACACTGGTGTAAATTCCTCATGCGCCCATAACTGTTTTTGGTTTGCCCGATATTTGGCTTAGGTGAACGGCAGCTCTAATAAATACTTTGTCTTTCTCAACTATATTTGAAACCAGATAACATCATGCTCTAAAAATTTTACCTTCTATCCCGACCGCCAGGGTCACATTCTCGAGAGTATTCTAACTTTCTGCGATGCATAGTTTACTTACGCGGGCAAAAAAGCACGGCCTTCTCTTCTCAAGAGAAAAGGATCGTATTTTCTATGCAAAATGAGAACTGGCTCAGCCTCAGCTTTGACAGCTCCGACTTTGTCTCAAAATTCGAAGCTGTGAAAGTCACTAATAATATAAAGAAAGCAAGCTAGTGTCTCTTACTTTGAATAAAGTTAATCTGATAGAGGCATTAGAATAATTGCAACTCAAAAATAATGGTTCATATTACTATTGTTTTTTTTTTAAATAGGCCAGTTACGTTGAAGTGCGCTTCGAGTTTGCTGACTAAAGTTTAAGTTTCTAGCGTGGAAAAGAATTTTCCATATTTTCTCTTCATTGAAGATTGCCCTGCAAGTAGCCTTGCCGAAGGGATATTTGTCGAATTGGCCGAAAGGACGCAGGAGATAAAGGCGACTAGTTTCGTTATAAGAAAATTACCCATTCGATAAATTTACCCTCCACTAGTTGCCCTTCAAAGAGTTGGTTGTTGGTCATGGGTTAGACCCGCTCACAACAGAGTTTGAAAGGATGGTGAACCGAAATTCGGATTTCAGAAAACAATGCAGGAGCTGTAGGCGGGACGCTACAATCCCTTTAACACTACTCGTAAGGCGATATCTCTAATCGACGGCCCTATTTTTGGAGAAACAAGAAAAGGTCGAGATTGAACGAGGCCGACGAGGCGCATGACGTCAATATATATCGTTTCCACCTCTCTTCGTTTCGACCCCTCAAGGGCGGCGAGGCGAAGAAGACGCGAGGCCGTTCTTTCTCCTTGGACTCTTGTCGGAAAAACATGACGTAACTATATCTGCCAAATGCGCCTCTTTTCTTTTTGTGAAAAATACGGTCATTTGTTCGATATATTGTTGTATGAGTGATGTTTTGATGTTTGTAGCATCCTGTTGCACGCTTTTTCCGCCGTGCTTTGCGGAATTTCAGATTTTGGTTCAGCACCCCTTTAAGGCTGTTTGTTACAACACGTTCTATTGACGGTGAGTAAAATTAAATTGACTTCTACTGTTTTTCAACTAAGTCTTTTAATGCAACCGCAAGTGAATCAAGTGTAAGTCACTCGAAAAGTATAACCAAGTTAAAATTACGGTTAGTGAAATTATCATCTGCAATATTTCATTGCAACCTAAGTTACAAGTATCACAATAGCGCACTACATTTTCACGTAGTTGCTGCTACCTTTCTGTAAGGGGTTCCGGAAAATGGGAAGTGTTAGTGCAACCAGCAAAATGACATTTGCGTACTTCATAACACCTGCGTTGCGTGAATTGCTCCGACCTCATCTTGCTAAGATCTCTGACAACCGATGGTCACGTGCCGAAAACACACTCAAAGCAAACACACCTCACAATGCCGACGCTGATCGTTTTGGCACTCTCGTCCACTCATCCCGAACAACCGATGAGCGCCGACCGGACCCTGCACTTAAACGATCCAGGTGCATCGCGCGGCCAGGTAGCGGCGGGGGGCATTTACGGCGAGCGTGCCTTGCCGCACTTGGAGGGACATCGATAAGAGTTGGGCAAGAGACCCTCAACAAAGAGCTGCCGGTTCTCAAAACCCTTGTATAAGGAAGAGTACCGACATCCTGTGAAAGGAGAATGAGCGCGTGAAGGACAGGGACTGGGAGCATGACGACACCGAGCTGGATTGTCTATTGAAAAACATATATGTACTGTACATATCATCGGGCTCCTGGAAAAGGAAGACAAACTCTTTATTAGAGAGCTGCAGTGATGGTAACGACTTCCGCCGTCTGTCTCCCGAGAAGAAAAACAGACAGACTTGGTGGGCGGGTGCGGAAGAGCAAGAGTTGGAGAAAAAGAAAGGGTGCTGGCGAGGGACGAAGATGAAGAGAAACGAGGAAAACCTGTGTCACCAGGGCGGAGCGGAAGTTTTGAGCTGATGCCCTCATCAGTAAACATCCAAAAGCACAACAGTATGACTGATAGCGCCTTTCTTTGAGTGTGTTCTTCGCGAGCCACGGCAGCAGGTTCAAAAGCTGCACCGTAAGATTTCGCTTGCAGTCTGGGCGTCTTCTGGCCTTGGCCGGCGCTTTGAGTTCTGAATATATCAGAGTCGGCAAACGCCACCTACTATCTGGAGACAATAATAATGCTATTAGCAACTAAAAAAGCAAAAAAAAAAAACATAAAAAAAAACAAGAAGAATGCGCGTCAGAGGGGAAGTGAGATGTCTCTACCTTTCTTATTCATTAGACTTATTCATTCCTTACTCACTCTCGACGTTCGATGCCTTTTGGTATATGTCGTAATCGTTCGTTCGAGGTTGAAAAGCCGGAAAACCACAACCTTGAAATACGTGCTTAAAAGGCAAGCTGCGTCCAAGTCGACTTTGAAGGTTATTGGCTCGCCCGTTTAAGCGTTACTGCGAAGTGATTTTGATTGAGCTAATCAGATAAGATGGACGCCACGAGGCGGGCTTGTTCGCGAAACGTGATTGGTTTATAGTGTACGCATTTATTCCATATTTTTATTTCGTGACATGAACTATGAGGGCTGTGCGACACCAGACTGTGAAGACTGATGATCAGGAGAAGCTTGATAAGGGTGGCGCCGTGATAATGCAAGGTGAGATGACGGACGGTTCCGAGTACTTCGATGGGCGCTTCATTTGTTGGTATCCTTTAGAATTTTTATTCGTAGTTAATGACTTCTCTACTAAAATGCAAGGGTGGAATAAAAGGCGTTTCAGAGAAGAGAGCATTGGGGAGGACATCTTTGCCTAGAAGTGCTCGTGACGAAAACGCTAGAAACGTCTTAGCAAGAATGCAGCAGACGCTACAAATGTGACAGAGTTTCATTTTCATTTATTGGTTCCCCTTAAGACCCACGAGGGGTATTACAAAGGGGGGGGACATTTGGCAGGACAGTGTCAAAACAAAAGAACGCTAGTAATATAAAACAAGAAAATTATCACAGATGGAGATGAACGGCAACATTATCGGCGAATTTCTGTGGGTCTATTATTGTGACAATGGCTTCGGGTAGTTGGTTCCAGTCACTAATAGCAAGCTGAAGAGGCGAGAACTTGTAAAGATTAGTTCTGGGAATGTCAAGGTGTAATTTGCAGAGGTGGTCAAGTCGGCGAGATAAAAGGGGCAGGTTTACAATAGATCGACTTACGAGATGGAGAGTGATAAAAAAGCTTGTGAAGCAATTTCAGTCTGTTTAAAGTTCTACGGTCTTTCAAAAGAGGAAGCTGTAGAGATGTTTTTAGAGAGGTTACACTTACTGGGAAGTTGTAGTTACGCAAAATGAAACGAGCTGCTTTATTTTGAATTGACTCTAATTCTTTTCTAAGAAGACTTGGTGAGGGTTCCAGATGGCTGAAGCATATTCCAGAATGGGTCGTATTAGAGCGGTGTAACGGCGCGTTTGTTCTTACCTTAACGTGGTGCGTCAAAGTTTTCTATACAGGTCAGGGCAAGGTTCAAGAGTTCTGTCCCATTCTTTAGCGGTGTATTAGTAGCGGTGTATTAGAAGGCGTAACGGCGCGTTTGTTCTTACCTTAACGTGGTGCGTCAAAGTTTTCTATACAGGTCAGGGCAAGGTTCAAGAGTTCTGTCCCATTCTTTAGCGGTGTATTAGTAGCGGTGTATTAGAGAGCGTAACGGCGCGTTTGTTCTTACCTTAACGTGGTGCGTCAAAGTTTTCTATACAGGTCAGGGCAAGGTTCAAGAGTTCTGTCCCATTCTTTAGCGGTGTATTAGTAGCGGTGTATTAGAGAGGCGTAACGGCGCGTTTGTTCTTACCTTAACGTGGTGCGTCAAAGTTTTCTATACAGGTCAGGGCAAGGTTCAAGAGTTCTGTCCCATTCTTTAGCGGTGTATTAGTAGCGGTGTATTAGAGAGGCGTAACGGCGCGTTTGTTCTTACCTTAACGTGGTGCGTCAAAGTTTTCTATACAGGTCAGGGCAAGGTTCAAGAGTTCTGTCCCATATCTTTAGCGGTGTATTAGTAGCGGTGTATTAGAGAGGCGTAACGGCGCGTTTGTTCTTACCTTAACGTGGTGCGTCAAAGTTTTCTATACAGGTCAGGGCAAGGTTCAAGAGTTCTGTCCCATTCTTTAGCGGTGTATTAGTAGCGGTGTATTAGAGAGGCGTAACGGCGCGTTTGTTCTTACCTTAACGTGGTGCGTCAAAGTTTTCTATACAGGTCAGGGCAAGGTTCAAGAGTTCTGTCCCATTCTTTAGCGGTGTATTAGTAGCGGTGTATTAGAGAGGCGTAACGGCGCGTTTGTTCTTACCTTAACGTGGTGCGTCAAAGTTTTCTATACAGGTCAGGGCAAGGTTCAAAGAGTTCTGTCCCATTCTTTAGCGGTGCATTAGTAGCGGTGTATTAGAGAGGCGTAACGGCGCGTTTGTTCTTACCTTAACGTGGTGCGTCAAAGTTTTCTATACAGGTCAGGGCAAGGTTCAAGAGTTCTGTCCCATTCTTTAGCGGTGTATTAGTAGCGGTGTATTAGAGGAGGCGTAACGGCGCGTTTGTTCTTACCTTAACGTGGTGCGTCAAAGTTTTCTATACAGGTCAGGGCAAGGTTCAAGAGTTCTGTCCCATTCTTTAGCGGTGTATTAGTAGCGGTGTATTAGAGAGGCGTAACGGCGCGTTTGTTCTTACCTTAACGTGGTGCGTCAAAGTTTTCTATACAGGTCAGGGCAAGGTTCAAGAGTTCTGTCCCATTCTTTAGCGGTGTATTAGTAGCGGTGTATTAGAGAGGCGTAACGGCGCGTTTGTTCTTACCTTAACGTGGTGCGTCAAAGTTTTCTATACAGGTCAGGGCAAGGTTCAAGAGTTCTGTCCCATTCTTTAGCGGTGTATTAGTAGCGGTGTATTAGAGAGGCGTAACGGCGCGTTTGTTCTTACCTTAACGTGGTGCGTCAAAGTTTTCTATACAGGTCAGGGCAAGGTTCAAAGAGTTCTGTCCCATTCTTTAGCGGTGTATTAGTAGCGGTGTATTAGAGAGGCGTAACGGCGCGTTTGTTCTTACCTTAACGTGGTGCGTCAAAGTTTTCTATACAGGTCAGGGCAAGGTTCAAGAGTTCTGTCCCATTCTTTAGCGGTGTATTAGTAGCGGTGTATTAGAGGAGCGTAACGGCGCGTTTGTTCTTACCTTAACGTGGTGCGTCAAAGTTTTCTATACAGGTCGGGGCAAGGTTCAAGAGTTCTGTCCCATTCTTTAGCGGTGTATTAGTAGCGGTGTATTAGAGAGGCGTAACGGCGCGTTTGTTCTTACCTTAACGTGGTGCGTCAAAGTTTTTATACAGGTCAGGGCAAGGTTCAAGAGTTCTGTCCCATTCTTTAGCGGTGCATTAGTGGGCGTATTAGAGAGGCGTAACGGCGCGTTTGTTCTTACCTTAACGTGGTGCGTCAAAGTTTTCTATACAGGTCAGGGCAAGGTTCAAGAGTTCTGTCCCATTCTCTTAGCGGTGTGCTAGTAGCGGTGTATTAGAGAGGCGTAACTTCGCGTTTGTTCTTACCTTAACGTGGTGCGTCAAAGTTTTCTATACAGGCTCGTGGGCAAGTGTTCAATGAGTTCTGTCCTATTCTTTAGCGGTGTATTAGCAGCGGTGTATTAGAGAGGCGTAACGGCGCGTTTGTTCCCACCTTAACGTGGTGCGTCAAAGTTCTCTATACAGGTCAGGGCAAGTGTTGTCCATGAGTTCTGTCCCATTCTTTAGCGGTGTATTAGTAGCGGTGTATTAGAGAGGCGTAACGGCGCGTTTGTTCTCACCTTAACGTGAGTGCGTCAAAGCTTTCTATACAGTGTCAGGGCAAGGTTCAAGAGTTCTGTCCCATTCTTTAGCGGTGCATTAGTAGCGGTAGTATTAGAGAGGCGTAACGGCGCGTTTGTTCTTACCTTAACGTGGTGCGTCAAAGTTCTCTATACAGGTCAGGGCAAGGTTCAAGAGTTCTGTCCCATCTCTTTAGCGGTGTATTAGTAGCGGTGTATTAGAGAGGCGTAACGGCGCTGCCTGTTCTTACTGCTTAACGTGGTGCCGTCAAAGTTTTCGCTACAGGCTCAGGGCAAGGTTCAAGAGGTTCTGTCCCATTCTTTAGCGGTGGTAATAGTAGCGGTGTATTAGAGAGCGGGTGTAACGGCGCGTTTGTTCTTACCTTTAACGTGAGTGCGTCAAAGTTTTCGCTATACAGGTACAAAGGGCGAGGTCCAAGAAGTTCTGCACCCATTCTTGAGCGGTGTATTAGTAACGGTGTATTAGAGAGGCGTAACGGCGACGTTTGAACTTACCTTCAACGTGGAGCGTCAAAGTTTTCAATACAGGTCAGGGCAAGGTTCCGGTTCTGTCCCATTCTTTAAGCGGTGTATTAGTAGCTTGGGTGTATTAGAGAGGCGTAACGGCGCGTTTGTTCCCCCACTTCCAACGTGGTGCGTCAAAGCTCGCCATATTGGCAGGTCAGGGCAAGGTTCAAAGAGTTCTGTCCCGCCTCTTTAGCGGCGTATTAGTAGCGGTGTATTGGAGAGGCGTAACGGCGCGTTTGTTCTTACCTTTAACGTGGTGCGTCAAATGCTTTCTATACAGGTCAGGAGCCAAAGGTTCAAGAGTCTCTTGTCCCATTCTTTACACACTCATTGTTCAAGAAATGCAGGCGTGCCTGATTACGTTCACACTTCGTAGTCTGCATGTTTCGTTATGCGGCGCTTTTTTTGTTTCTCTAATGTCCGAACCTTATTGACAGAGGTGTGATGGTAAGCTGCTCGGGTTTTAAAACTTGTGAGATTTTCGGAAACTTTCAATTACGCCAAATACCGGCCAACACAGCCCACGAACACCTAAGAAATGAATGGCGACCGCTATCGGGAATGAGCACCCATTTGCCGTAATTTAAAATTTAGAGAAAATCGGTTGTATAATCTTTGAAGCAAAACAACAGCATGTTCTGAACCTCTGCCATTATACTCCCAACTTCCATATCGCAGTCGTTTTGCCGAGAACGAAGCGCCAGCGCTGCGTAGTTTATTTATGACGTGAGGCAAGCACGGTTCGCTTTCGATCATCGACACCCGACGCATACATATCTCTGCAATCGCAGATTCTTGAGACACTTGTTTTGCGTGATATACTTTCTTGTTTTGCACACCTTATTGCGTAAGAAACACTTATGAGAAAAAATACCAAGAGTGTGGGAAGTGACAGGTCACAGGATCGACTGGTTGTCTTGTCACGCCGGACGTGCGGAATCCCGTTCATCCTAGACTGGTATCCAACTCAACGACCACACAGACACACACAAGAAAAAGACAGACTGCTCGATGAAACTTCTCTAATCACGCCTTTCATGTGTGGAATTAAAACGCTTCTGATTGTATCTTAGTTATATTTTTGTTATTTTAAAGGACCTACGCGCTTTTGCAAACTCCAAAAGCATCGTTTCGTTTTTCGATAAGCAAATTTCGTAAGAACTACTTCGCGCAGCACGTAGTAATGCTCAAAATCAATTTTTTTTTACTGACAGCGAATATATATGCAGGAATGCTCCAAACAAGTCAACCTTTCGTTTTTTGCCCGTGTAAAGAAATTGTAATTCGCTGAAAGCTTAAACTCCGTGAGAATGTTACGCTAGTGGTTGGGATAGAAGAGCGAAAACTGTGAGAACACGACATTACTTGGATTAAAAATTAAACTGAGAAAAACAAACGTATATATGAGCCGGCGCACAGTAAAACCTAAGTGCTGTCAAAAAAAAAAAGCCTGTAGTCCCTTAAACCATCTAATTCAGTGAAATGAACTTGTCAAATTGGAAGAAAACAATATTATATTTCGTGCTTAACACTGATATGAATCCCGCAAGGTAATTTCTTGTTCTGCACGATGCTCGGCTGGTGGACATCGGCTCGTATTGAAATTTCGGTTTTTATCAATTATATTTTGATTCAGGTAACGTCACGCTCTCAAACGTTCGAGCTTTCTACGATGTATAGTTTATTTTATCCGAACAGAGAAACACGGGTCCCTATTCTCAGGAGCTCCGTATTATCGTTCTGCAGGCGATGAGATAGCGGCCTTGCCTAGTAGGAACGCAAAAAGAACGAACCATGAAGAGGGAAGCATTAACATAACGGGTGACACACTTTTGTTTTTTTCAGACTCTTAAAGAATTCAAGATTGTGCTATGCGCACTGCAAAGAAACAACAACACGAACCGTATGTTGTGGGACTATGTTGATCAATAAACACATATATATATATATATATATATATATATATATATGAACAATAAATAATGCAATACAGACTGCAAAGAAAAAAGACTTGCATAAGAGGTCAGTTCAGCAGAATAACTGACATTCAAAAGGTATGCGGGTGAAAAACAAAACAATTTTAGTAAGACGTACGGCGAACTAAATGTACTACGAACAGCCTTCGAAAATCTACAGTCGGATTATTCAAAAGCCAGTTATCTAAAATTTTGGAATGTTGTTTAATGGAGGAATTGTAAATGGTAATCTGTACGGCATAATTTGAATTGTAACTCAATGTTTATTTAATATAGGTTTACAATGGTGCGGGCTGGGGAAAAGCTGCATGTTCAGCTTGACGGGTTCTTTATTACTTGACACGCCTCTTGTCTTCAAGCAACCCGTCGTCTATTCGCTTTGTTAGGGATCGGGTCTTCTGTCAAGGCCGCCACGCTGGACGACTTTAGAAGGTGGCGTCCTTCCAGCACACGGACCCGAAGAAGCCATTGAGGCGTTCATGCGTGAACGAATCTGTAAGAATCGACAAAGCGAAGATGGATGAGCGAGTCTAACTTTAATTAGGGCAGTGTCACATTGCGTACTTCGCTTGTAAAACTCGCCCGACAGTACATGCGGGCGATTCAGATCACACTATACGGAGAGAAATTGAGGGACAGGCGGAAATAAACGCGCCGTATCTCAGAGTGCCGAGCTCTGACTAGAATTATTTGTGTAGTACACTTTGAAAAAAAGGGTGTATCTCACACTTAAGTGTATCTCACATTGCCTGTCCCATATAACTACACACCAAAACTCTCAATTTGACGTACAGCCACTCCACTCAACAGACGGCCCCAAAGTTTCCGAGGACTTGATTAGCCGTGTCGGTACAATTCATTAAAATAGCCAATGTACGTGTTACTGGCTACAAAAAAAAGCAACTCAGGGTTTTCTTGGCGTTACTGCAAAAACGTTTGTTTTTTTTATGTCGTCTATGATATTGCGTACTTTAGCTATTTCAAAAGTTATATCGCACCGTTGATCAAGGCCCCTCGTGAACTTATGGCCGTCTGTTCAATGTAGGGACGCTGTACATCGAAATGAAGTTTTGGTGGTGTATTATATGGGACAAAAGGGGCGTAACGTAGATACTCCTTTTTTAGAGCGTAGAACGGAAGCCACTCACTGCCTTTGTCTCTGAGTCACTGTTCGGAACCTGAGACGGCGGACGCCGGTGTTCGGCGCTCGAATGCGGCCGAGGGTTGAGGAGAACAAATGCAGCTAGCTTTACGTATACCCACTGATTATTCCAACCAGAGCATCGGCTGTTCTAACGTCCTCAAGCGCTCTTGTGCCTTCTCTCCTTCGGTTTCGACCCGCGTTGCGCCGGCTTGCTCAGGCCAAGCAGCGCGAGCGCGTCTATAGGACCCGATCATGCATAGAGGCCGGTTCACGCATTTGCAACGGTTGCGTTTGCATGCACACAGGTGACCGTACGATCAGGACGCCAAAACACCGCAACAACCGTGACTCGTGGATTGGTTCGCGAAACTACCCTTCGCGTTGCTTGCCGTGCTGTGTGGCTGAACACTTGCCCCGGTGACTTTGATAGCTACGGTCGTTTCGGTTGCCGCGAATGCGACCAACGCAGATGTGTATGAACCAAACTTGACGCTTTGCGTTGAGCATGAAGCAGTACTACAGTGTCTGATCGCGCACCGTCCACTGTCGTTTATAGGCGTGTTACTCAACCGTCTTACAGGTGGTAGCTTGGAACTGAAAGAACCAACCAAAGTACAGGTTGACTTCAATGAAAATCGAGCCTCACGCTTTGGCGTCCCTAGCTAAACGATCATATTGATTTTCTTGGTGTTTTTTCGTCCTCTCGTTATTTCCCTTCGAAAATTCCTTTTCACCAGTAAACTTCTTTCATCATGGTAGTGACCGCGATCCCTCTAGACGAAAATGCGTTGTAAATCCGAGACCACGACCGAGAAATATTAAGTTCTTCGCACGTAGGCGCTGCCCGAACCTGGAGAAATACAAGCCACTTCACGTGGCGCACCGGCTCGTACTCTGTAATTAACTGGTGACCCAAACCGTGAGGAGATTTGCAAAGACATAATTTATACGCAGCAAGCCACGCAGTAACTCAGCCTCTCCACTGGACGCCGATCTGTCAGTATAAAAATAACCATCTTGACCTTATAGAGGTAATCCTGCATTTGGTAGCAACAAGCAAGCAACAACACCACCAGCAACAAAAACAACAAGACAATAAAAAAATACAAGCTTGAGCCACACATACGCTTATGACAGTAATCCGATCACGGATGATCCCAAATCCGTGAGCGTTGTATAGAATACACCACGCTCTTCTATGACCATAGCGTTGGCTCAACAACGAGACCTTCTCAAGTGACGAACGCGACCGCAGATCTTGCTAATCCGATCAGCATTCCCTGCATGGAGGCTGCAGGATATTGTATAAAGGGAAGAGATTATTTTCAGTAGATTATCGCGCTCCAACTCCGAACCGACAGATAGAAAAGTCGCAGACCTGAACGTGAAAAAGCATTTGGACGATCCCCAAGGCTAGAATTGATCGAACGCTCGGCGACTCATTGCTGATGCTGGATGCGTGTAGGAGATTAATAGAAAGTCATCAAAAGAAAATGGGGTTGATATGAGAGATTTGGTATGCAGCGTGCATCCGATCACTTGAGTGCAGACAGTCGTATTGTTTATATATAACCATATATTTTGACGGTCATTCTGTATATGTTGTCAGGGTACTCGGGAATCGCAGTGTCTGAATATTTGTTCGGGAAGTTTGAGATAATAACTTTATTAATTAATCGACTATAATTAGCGATCAAGAGGGTGAAATTTTTAATCGACGCCCAGCCCTAAAAAACTAATTTCAAGGTTGCAGACTTATTAAAGCGACTAATTCGGAAAGTAGGCTTCTAATAACGCGTAACAGTTACCGGGTTATTTGTAACGTGAGCACATTTGGTAACGATGTAACCATCCGGTTGCTTGTTACAATCAGAAAAAAAGTAATGCAGTTTCGTTAATGTGTCAGCTAGCTTTTCATGTAGGAATATGTCCGACTCAGACGTTATCAGTCGCTCTCTGCCTACGGTAGCCTCAGAGACTCTTCAAAGGCGCCAAAAATACAAACGGAAAGAGAGATTCGCATATATAGATAGCACAGATGGATTTATCATCAAGCCTGCAAATAACCAAAATACACAAAGTTTGCTATGCTGGCTCTTCATTTAAAGCATGAAACGCTTTCTAACGCTACCACGAAAGCCCAATACTTTTGTCCGTCCGTCTCGCTCTAATTTACCGGCGAAATTCACGTCTCGAGGCAAAAACATCCATTTCAGTTTCTTCGATTGAATGTCAGCGGAAAATACACATCACATGACACCGATTCCGTCAACAATTACCTATATTAGCGCCCTGCGCGGATGACAGTTTGATCATCCGCATCCGATCCGCATCCGCAGACTCTGTATCCTCATCGGTAACCGCATTTGCAAAATTCGGAACCGCGCCCCACCCTCAATCCGCGCATTCATTTTACATTATAATATCAAGTACGAATAAAAGAAAATGCATATGAATGGTATTCTATAAGCCGTCTGCTTACCTTTGTACAAAAAGCTGTTCCGTGTCAGAACACGGTGAAAGTCTATTTATCATATTCTGTTTGATTGTATTTTTGAAATAAGCGATCATCCTCCCAGCAGACACTTCGCATTGCTAATAATATGATCGCAGTTCTGAAATCGTCTTGGGAGTCCATGGTACTGACGCTCTGTCCAGAAGACGAGCTGCGAGCGAAGGCCATTTTATCATTTATTTTCCTATTTGCATTTATAAAACCCACTTCGAATACACACCTATATTATGAACATGAAAATTAACAAATGATAGACTAATAACACTGTGTCACTATATTTAGGCAAAGACAATAAAAAAGAAAAAGGCACTCACACCCCGCAACAAAGTACTCGTGTATATGTGGTAAGGCATGAGTAGAGCGCTGGGAAAATATCACAATATTCAACATTGGCAACACCTCCTATTGGTTTCAGTTTTAAACTCGAACCTTCAAGTGCATGCTGAGAACCATTATGCTTCAAAACAACTCAGTGCCACACTGCCGAGAAAAAGAAAACGCACGCACTCGCAACGTTTCACTTCTAGAGGTTGCTGTTAGAAGAAACAGAATATCGTCGACATGGACGTATTCGGCCTAGTTTACCTCTCCTAAATTAATACCAGACTAATGAGAGGTCTGTCTCTGTTGATTCATTTGATGCTGAAATGGCATGCACGAACTGCGCACCAAGAATGGCGTGCGAAAACCCGTGTTGGCACAAGCTTCTACCACTCAAGAGGATCGAATTCAGTCTCCTAGATCTACTCACAGGTAAAGAAGCCGCTTGCAGGCTACTTCCACTTTCTTGGTGGGTGAACATTTTGGTTTTATTTGCCCAAAGAGCATTTTCCGCTTTTCCCCTGACAAACAAGATCACGCTTAGCCGGGACGACTAATGCTCCTGCATTCTTATACTTTTTCTAGGGGCAGATGTTTTGGCTAGATAAAACGTTCTAGAGTGATCTCCGGTGAGAGTCATAACTTTCTTGACGTAAAGAACACTTTTCTCCTCGATTGACAGTTTTTATCTAAGGGAGTTGTTTGCTCCCACAATACCTTCGATGATGCATTTCATCAGTATCACTCAATGTATTCGCTCTACACTGTGCGGTCGTACACGTTTAAGGTCCGCCTCGACAAAAATTTAGATTCGAACCGGCAGATATCCGCATCCGATCCGCATTCGCAGCCCCTAGCATCCGTATCCGATCCACAATCAAGCAAATCTGATTCATTTTTATCCGCATCCGCCACTTTACTGTGGATATCCGCGAATTATCTGCGGGTAATCCGAAGATATGTAGGGTTCCAACTATAATGCATTTCATGCATTACAGATACGTTGACGGCAAAGGTCGCTTCCAAATGTTTCATTTTGTATCTCATCTGTATCTTTAATTACCATATCGTCGATTAGTTATTATTAACAGCATAGAAAGTAAAAAGAAGAGATCAACAGTGATTGTATGTCGTCTCATCTGTCTGCTAGCTTTTCTCTGACGTCTGCTATCCCATCGGCTCTATCCCTTCCCGTGTTTTTTTAGCAGTGTGCACCTTCGTTGGAGCTACGGTGAAATGCGATCTCTGAAGTCTGTTAGCTTCAGCGTCCTATTCCGCTCATACATCAAAACCGGTCCCGAAGTGGCAACAAATGACGTCATAGGAGCCGGTGTGCCGTGTTGTTCGGATGTCGCGATACTGGTGGTTGTCCGGAGAAGTACCGTCGAAGAAGCACGAGCGAAGGCGAGTGACGCTGTCGTCGCGGCGTCCCAACTCCCGGCTTCCGAAGCTTCCGTGGTCTGTCAAACTGGAGAGCGACCTGCAGCAGAACAGGCGTCCGTCACATCCACCACCCTTGCTGTGACACCGCCAGGGTCGCGGCCAATGACAGCATCACATTTCGATGACGTCATCAGACGGACATCGAGGGACCATTTTTTAGGACGCGGTGAGCAAACAAATCAACATACTCGTTCGAGGCACCATAGTTATTGCTAATGAAAATCCAATGTTTTTTCAAGGCAATTCGGAGACCGAACGTCTTAATTGTCAGTTAGGGTTTTGCTCGAAAACTATAAATGCAAAGACACGGCCGCTCCTATGAACGAATGCGACAAGATCTGCAACCAACCAGTACATCTAGCAATAAAAAAAAATAGACGTGCCAAAAGTAAAACGTAGACACCCCAATTTTACGAGATAAATCGGGCACTCCACATATCGATCAATGAAGCAGAACCATTACGGGCGTCCCAAGTGCGAGAACCCTTTAGCGGCCATTTTTAATTGAAGTGGCGCCGTCATTTATCGGGTCGTGTCGAGGAAATGACGCGAAGACAAATAAGAAGAAACAAATAGTGGTGTCTCAGTGTCGATAGTGTAAATGCTCATTTCCGTTTCTATACTTAGAGCCTGGTCAACTCAGTGCTAGAAAACAAAATAAAAATAATTGTAACATCCATGTGACTTACGGCCATCCTTTGGGACAAGTGTCTTTTGTATGGATACATTAGAGAAATGAGCAGAAATGTGTTATCTCTCGCCTTTATTCTGTTTATACGTTCGGGACAATGTAAAGCTTTGCAAACCTTTATTTCTCGGAAGTTGAATATGCAGTAGCTGTCTGGGATTCCGATCAAGCTACTACCGTATCTGCAATGGACGCCATTGAGAACAGATCCGCTCCTTTGTTCTCGTGAACTACCACCGTGCTACTAACGTCACACCTATGAAAACTAATCTTTCATTGCCACCTTTATCCCTCCACCGGAATATTTTTGTCTTTCTTTATTTCATAAAACTTTTCATCATAACTCAATCCTAAGCGAGGAACTAATTGATCATCCTGTTTTCGTATCCTCTTGTCTAGATCATCAACATAATGTGGGCATATCAAATTCTATCACGACAACTTTGCATTCATATTTCGTTCCACGTACATTCCAGAAATAGAACCACCTTCTCGAGCAAATGCCTATCATTACAGACTCGAGCCTCTTTGAAAGAGCCATTACTATAACCTATACGCCTCGCAAGTGGGCTCATTTTCGTCTTCTGCGCATGAGAAAGGAAGTAGCGGTGACGTCAGAACGCCGAGCCCTGATTGGCTGATCGCGGTCCCCTATCTGAGCGTCGTCTGCTCCTTTGCAACAACGTCTGCTCGCAACGTCGTCTGCGTCTGTCTTACCTTTCCTGCGACTTTCGGAAGTGCAGGTCTTTACGAGCGAGCTCGACTTCGCCTTTCAGAGAAGGCAGACGAAATAACTCGAGCGGTTCGTTGTTTTTGTCGAACAACTAGCAGACGCGCATCAAGGAGGGAAGTCAAAGTACTCACTGGCGAGGTGTCCCGAGACGCCGAGGTTTGTTTGCTAAGAACCGAGTGAGCGTGTTAGTGTCCGCAAGTTCCCTCCCAAATACTTTTTCCCCCCTTTCGTGTGCGGCAAGACTCCTCATTCTTTAACGGCGTCGGCGGGTTGGCGCAGTTAACGTCGTCTGCTTTACGTCTGCTAGTCAAAGCGATGGCTCCTTTACCTTTCCTGCGTCTGTCGGATATTCACCGCTTTTTCACCGGCGAGAGTCACCGTTGCCTCGGAAAACAAGGAGATGACAAGAGGAAGAGATTGACCTCTTAATCTAAAATTGAGGTCAGTGATCACAGTATAGTACGGGAAGGGTTCACAAGGGTCGCGCGGGCACGTTCCATTCAGCACGCCAGCCGGTCGTGGGCAGACGGTCACCGAGTCGGAGTGGCTGCTAGGCCTATCTGCCGAGTTCGCTTGGTCGGTGTCGGTGGAATCGTGGCCGTTGGTGCTTTTCCCGGGTGTTTGTGGATCCAGCGTTCTTGTTCGTCGTGGTCTGGTTCAAGTAGTTTTTACTTTTTTCTTGCTGTTTGAAGTCGGGACGCGAGAGAAGCGCACGTAGAAAAATAAACGTCCGTTGGTCGTCGCGACCGCGACGCTGTCGGCCATGCTGATTTGATCGTAACAAGTGCGTAGCTTCGGAGCTGTCGTAGGATTTTGTCGTAACCTGCGCAAAACTTACGAAAATTTCGGTTCGTGAACACGAATTTGTTTTTAAGTTTTGTCTTACGCATATTTTTGGCGTAAGATAGTTTCGTGAATCTGGCCTCTCCACTTGCAAAAGTCGCAGGAAAGATAAGACAGACGGAGACGACGTTGCGAGCAGACGACGTTGCAAAGGAGCAGACGACGCTCAGATAGGAGACCGCGATCAGCCAATCAGGGCTCGGCGTTGTGACGTCACCGCTACCCCCTGCGCGAGAAGCAGACAAACTTGCCCTCCGCATAACCTTCTTGTGGATTGTGCCTAATAATAGGCATTTTGTCTACTTTAATCTTATTGTTGCTCTCCCCTAATGCCTTTGGGCCCTGAGGGTAAACAATAAACGGAAATAAATTAAATAAAATGAACCCCCTTAACTAACAACTTTAAATTCTCAGACTGACGATTTTCTTCGCAATGCGATGTTTCTTATGTGGTGTGCGATTAAGGCGCTTGTCTGAAGACGTTCACGCACGAACTCGTGTTTCTGTCGTCGCGCCCCAATCTAGGAACGTAATGTCCGTGAGACCGCTTTTCTGCAGAACATGAGGCAACATATCACGACAAACAACAACAGGTTCCCAGTGAATGACCAATATATCATACAATCAATCTGTAATATACATTTGTCACCGACAAATGCAATGTGCCCATGCTCAATGTACAAATGAAACGTCGTGGAAATTGACGTGGAGTACATATTAGACATTTTTAGGAAACCGTTTTTGCACATCCGATAGGTTACTCTGGGCCCTCCGGTACGAACTGAGCATGCGCTACCACAGAAGACTCGCACATGCGCAGTTCGTACCGGAGGGCCCATCGTACCGAATCGGATGTGCAAAAACGGTTTTCTAAAATGTCTAATATTCTTTCCGCCTAACTGTATCTTAGCAAGCAACGTCGCAATTAAAAAAAAAAAAAAAGACAAAACACAAAAATCGCAATAAGTGAATGAGAGCTTAGCGGAGCTAGTGGGCAAGTTATTAAAATTAAACCGCCTGTTTGTGACGGACCGAAAAAAGGCCGGCGCTGTAATCGAATCTAGCTCGCAGTAACTCGATTCCGACGGACACGACGGGTCCGCTTGTGAAAGGATGTGTGTTCCAACTTAAAGTCACTGGCAAAATGAGAACGGCAGGGCGTGTCTTTTGATACGCCCGGCCTTCAGCGCACGCTCCACGCATTCCGCCGCGCTATGGCAGCCATTTTGGCGCGCCATCCCAGCGAACAACACGCCAAACTTAAGCGTCGTCGACGGCAGGACGCACGCGTTGCAGGACGGACAACTCAAGCTCCTCCCTTGCCATCATCGCCGTGTCAATGACTAGGGTTATTTTGTACTTCCTTCTCCGGTTAGGTCCGACCGCACGCAGCCAAGGCTGTAATCTGATTAAGCCAATCACGCAGTAGTAAAAGTGATTGGCACGACGGCGTTCATCTTTTTTTCGTTTTCTATCGACGACTAAACCAATCGCGCGTCGTGAATGTAGCGGAATTATGCATTCGTTTGTGCGTGTGATTGATCATGCTGGTCATGGCAGACACACAAAGACGACTACCGCCATGGCGATTTACTTTTTGTGCTTTTTGATTAAATTCTTCCCATCGTATGTGGAGCGCAAATTCGTCTGCTTCGATTGCCGGGGTTGTCGTGACGTCAGAGAGACGCCGAGCTCTAATTGGCTCGAGTTGAAGGGCAGTGGTTAGACCTTAAGGCAAGCTGCCTTCGTGTCTACCCACTATTCTTCAATAAGAGCCACTCAGAGTTTGGCGTTCTGACGTCACTAAAACCCTAGCAAAATGAAGCAGACGATCCTGCGCTCCACATAGCGTCAGCCATGGTTGAACTTGAAGTGAAAGGATGTATAATAGCGTTCTCTACGGGAAAACACCGTTGTCATCATCTCCGTCTGCTATGCCGGGGCGCGGCAGTTGCCGTTAGCTCTTTGTTCCTGCAAAGAGTACACACGCGGCCAAAATGCGCCATTGTTTAGCGGAGGGCGCCACTCGAGGAACTCTTTAAAGGCACTTTTGAAAGCAGGTTTTTTTTCTTTTTGTGGAAGCGCCAGGGTAATTAGCAGTCAAAGGGTCACCTCACGCGGACAGAGGATGAAACAGGAGCGACATCACAAAAAGTGTAGCATCGAGGAATTTCATGAAAGAAGAGACAATGAAAAATGAAATGTCTTCCTGCGTGAACGTGGAAGCGGTGCTTGTTCACGCTCAACAGACTCGCAGACTTGTGCTGTACTCACTTCAAGTAATCAAATTACTCTTAATCAAAAAATGTTTGGTTTAATTTTGTAATAATTCGAATGCATCTATTTTCATTCAATTGTGAGAGTAATTTGTTTACTTTTTGAAGTACTAAGATTGCTTTCAACCGTTAGTGTTTTCCCCTTCTGTTTGTAATGCCTCCGTTTGTTCCTACAAGTTCCCGACCATGGAGTTCTCGAACCAACTTTCCGACAGGAGGAAGGTTACGAAAATCGGTTGATTGAGAAGATGAGTAGTTTAAAATTGTTGATTCAAACCCAACATTAGACTTTACGAAAGACAAATGTTTAAACCAGGAGAAAAATTTGTTGTATTTAAAAGCTGATATAATGAGAAGAGTGACGGTTAGCTTTTAAAGTAACGTCCAGTGACTTTTCTTCTCAGATAATAACATAATCTAAATAATTACTTTTAGCAGAATATTTTTGTACTTGTAAACCATTTTTTTTCTAGTAACGTTGCACCAGACGAACAATGCTGAGCAAGCGACAATGTCTGCAGATGTGGGGGGCAGCGTGAGTGAAATACAGAATCTTAATCTATACACCTATGCAGGGCGTATCGTCTTGCGAAATGAACCGAATCACTTGGTTGTGCACGCACGCGCAGTGAGTGATATTCTATACAAGAATTAATCTCTTTTACGTTATGGCGCGGTGGTGGCGCGTCGTTCGCAAATCCAGTCTGGGGCTGTGGGCGGAGGCCGCCATGGGGCGCGTGTATTTCATTGTTACTTTGAAAGAAACCGGGAAAAGACCTGCTTTCCCGTCAAAACGCCGCGACTGAGGCTTTACCAAAAGAGTCAGGAAAGGTTTGAAGGTCAGTTTTCATGTGTTTTCTACCTGCTCGGTTCATTCGAGAACGTGAACAAGGGCCGTGAGAAAGGAAAACAGACGCCGTCGGACCACGATTGCTTCGGCGGAAAGCACTTTGGATTGAATTCACGGATACTTGCGGTCCTCGGATTTATTTGTTTTGTTCCAATATGAACGCGGAAAAACCGTCAAGTTGCACGGACCACCTGCGGACCACGATCAGTGCGTCATCACATTCAAACGGCTGCCGCATCGTTCGAGCTGTAGTCTGCTCTCTCAAACGTTTCTGCTTGTCGTGTGCTCGTTCAAACGACACTGGCCCGTAGACCAAACGTTGACCCGGTAATTGCGATAAGAAGTGCAGACCTCAAAAGGCGTTTAAGTTTAAAGGATGCTTCGGGCAAGTAGGCTCGGTGTAAACAGAAGATATAAGGAGATGTTGATAATTGTTACCAGTGGCCATCACCGACTTGTTATGTCTGCTTCATTCGGTCCGATTCTGCTTGCGATTTTCAGTATCCACGTCGACATCTTAGCTACGGTTCAGGCTTTTGCAGCCCGAGCGACGTCATGACTGAAAATACCGAGCAGAACCTCTCCATGTGAATCAGGCTTTAGCGTCCATTCTGCGGCGTCCACGCGGAATGAATCGCCGCATGTTAAATAATTGACGCCGAGTTTTGCGGTGTAACGAGCCTCGTTAGTTTCGCTGAGGCCGCTCAAGTAGTCAGGCTTTGGCAGGAAGACGTAGAATCAACAATTGCACCGCAAAAAAGAGCGCGGAGACTCACACCGACGCCGACAAGATCCCATTCCAATGATTTGTTTATAGGCGACGGTGAGCTTCTTGCCCACACTCCCATCGCGCATGCGAGGCGTCGGTGGCGTCCGCTAGGGCCGCTCCGGTTTGCTTGTGAACATGAGTTGGTGTATAGAAGAGCGTTCTTATTCAAAAAGCGTTTCACTCAGACCAGGGGGCAAGGATGGTAAACCGTGCTGCAGACGATATCCGGAATAGTCTATGAACCAGCGAGCGGCTCTGACGTCGCGCCGCCATGGTGGCGCTGTTGTCGGCACGGAGCTTGAGCAGACGTTTTTCTCTTCGAGCGAATCTGGTGTCTGCGCACGCGCAGCCCCCACACCCGGTGTGGGCGCCAAACATCAACTTGTCTTGTAAACGGCCTGTCGCGATCTATACTTTCTGATACGCACGGTGTCGACTCGGGACGGACAGAACGCCGTTGCCAGCTAGCTTTTGTATCTGCTTGCAAACGGGCATTCGTCCAATGAAATTCCTAAAAACAGTGCACGGCCGCTCACACGGGAAGCTCAATCGCCGCTTTCTTTATTCTTTATTCACGGTGGTCCTGCAGCGCCATCAGGCATTATTGCAGGGGGCGAAGAAACACGAGAAATACATTTCAATATTTGCGCCACAAATAGTTTCACAAGACAAGGCAACCCAGTACTTAATAAATCTATAAAAAATGAATTTTAGTTTAACTATTTTTTGGTGGAAAGTCTTTTTATTTTATGTATGTAATCTTTTTTTGGGAGGATGTGTAATTTGAAAGTAATAAGTAGGATGAGCTCTTCATGCCTGTTATATTAAAATAAATACTGTATAAAAAACTTCAGGCGCAATTGTTTTAGTCGTTGTGCCAATGAGTACCATCCCATTTTTTATTGATGGTGGCACTTTCAAAACGGTCGTACCGCGTCAGGACGAATCAAGCTGCACGATTTTGAACTCGCTCTTGTGAAACAACATGGTTTTGCTGCGAAGGGTCCCAGGCGGTGCTGGTGTACCCCAAAACGGGTCCTACAAAGTTAAGGTAGGCGAGCTCCTGAATTGTTTTAGTGGACTTATAAAAATTTCGATTCAATTATTTAAGTGTTCGGCCGGCCCTCATCACAACATCGTCAATGCGAGCGTTCCAAGTGCAGTCAGCTGCTAGTGTGACACCTAGATATTTAACTGCTTGGTTTCTTGGGTAAAACTTCCTCATTCAACTTGTAACAAGTTTCAGCTTTCGTCCTGGTTTTTCAGGTAAAACTAACATGGACACATTTTTTGTTTTTAATTTTGAGCTTCATCTTCCATTTTTTGCACCATTGCTCAATTCGATTCAGGTCAGCCTGAAACGATGTGGGACTTTCATCGCCAGTTATACATGTGTAAACGACACAATTATCTACCAAAATCGTAGTTTCAAATTCAAATCACCAATATTATCATTACCTAATATCAAAAGTAACAACGGTACCAAAACAGAGCCTTGCGGAACGCCAGGTGTAACCTCAATAAAATTAGAAGTTTCATCATTCAAAATATTACACTGGTGACGTGATGATAGATATGTTTTTATCCACATAAGCATGGAAGTGTCTGGGTTTAGGAGCTCTAATTTGTGTAATAAGGGTGAGTGTGATAGTCTGTCAAATGCTTTTTATAATCTAAGAACAGACAGTCAACCTATCCGCCTCCGTTATGAATCGTAACGAAATAATGATACAGTTCGGTCAGTTGTGTAGTGCATGAATATCCCTTTCGAAACCTGTGTTCCGACTCAAGAAAAAAAATATGAAAGTTAAGGTTATTTATAATGGTAGTGCATAAAACATGCTCCAGTAATTTACAACGTATGTCTAGACGTTAGATAAATTGGCCTGTAATTTGTAATTTTCATTTTGAGTCCCTTCTTGCGCACAGAAATCACGTGTGGTACTTTCCAGTCGTCTAGTAAAGAAGCATCATTCAACGACTTGTTATATATTATCAAAAGGTATGGGACAATTGCGTCTGCACAATGTTTTAATATTCTCGGTGAGATCACATATGGGGCTAATGTTTTAGTGTCATGAAAATTTTGTAGATGCCGCAACACACCTCCTACACCAAGTTCTATTGGTGGCATTATCATTACGCGAATGCGAATTCTTATCTACAGTAACTGCCACTTCAAGAAACGCACGGCTTGGCCTATTATGTTTTTTTACTCTGATTATAGATATTTTTATGACCAGAAAATTTGATGCTCAAGGCGTCTGATGATCAGGGAATTTGATGATTTACTAACCACGTACAACCCCCATCTGCATCAATTTAGTACATTATTTTGTTAGCGATTTTTGCTTTGTGATTGATTCCTGGGTGTTCTTTGGAGTCAACGCCAGAATCTCATTTGCTACTGAGCGATAATGAAACGCTGAGACGTTATAACGACCTGCGTTTTATAAGCACTCAGTTACCATAATAACCGGAAAGCTTAAAGCACACACGAATTACACGAACGTGCATCTTATTGATGCTATTTAACAGCTTGCGGCGCGTACCCCCAATAGCACTTTGAGTGTTTCTGTCATTGCAAAAAAGAACAACGCATTGCCCAACGCTCATTCTGCGCTCTAACGTAGTGCTTGCGGTTCGCACCACAAGCTAAAGCTTCGGGAATAACATAATTATCTCGATCAAAACTTATAAACTATTTTCCGAAAGTTTCAATGGAAAAATGGGGCAAATTTTCGGCCCCTTTTCCGGTAACTGGCACCATTCAACTTCGTGTATTTGAAACTCCGCCGGCGCCATTTTCCCTTTAAAGATATTAAATAAATGTCCCTTATAACTTCTTGAACAGGATAACTGTCTGTTTTGAAATTCTGGCATCTGGTTTTGTACCGCTAATGCTACACTTGGGCGGAGACTTCTCTTGGAAGATGCCTAATTTTTTTTTTCTTTTTTGCTGCAAAACAACAAGATTGCAAATTTGTTTTTGAGACACCCTGAATATTCAAATTTTCAAACATGCGCCGATGCTTTTTTTTCCACACGTGCAGCATCACAACCTTACTTAGAAAGCTTAATTACGTCACTACACTCTCTGCGTACTCTATTACGCAACTCAGTGTTTATTAACATCCGGGCTGTTCCGCACAAGCATGAGCACTGCGTCTGCAGAGAAGGCGTTTTTTTAAGTTGGAGTTTGCGCATGCGTCATGTTGCTTCAGAGTAAGGTCAGAAACACGAGCCTTGTTCTTTCTTCTAAAGTCACGGTGCTTGCAAAGAATCCTCGACTGTCGGCCGCTAGAAGAAATAAGGCGCACGCGCGATTTCTACAATCTCCTGGGTACAATGTTCATCGAAAGCGCTGGCAGTGGCCCCCTTGCTGTAAACCAACACTAGATAAAAACGCTCGCGAAGTGAGCCTTTCTTGGATGCCCAAAACTTTACTTGAGAATACTAGAGACTTACAAAGCCTGCATGGTTTTAGAAGAAATACTCTTACAGACGTCTAGTCTAAAAAAAGATATTAACTTTTCTTTGTAAACAGATATATTGAACGTTGATCGTGAGAAACAATGGACATTTGCAGCACTACTTAACGTTGAAAGACTAAGACCAGTCATGACCTGTGAGAAGGCACATGATAATTTTGAATGTCGCAAAGTAGGTAAAAGTGTACTACTGGATTCGAAATATTCGTGCCTGTTCTCCTTCTTACAGTTTTGAGGCCAGTTGTGCTCGCCGACATATCACATCAATAAAGCCTTTAGCCCTGAAGGACGAGTGACCTGTATTAAAGCTGCATTTCGATCCTTCAATGTTAAATGCAGAAATCATTCTTGCGACCGAGAGCGCTAAATTTATTGAGGCATATCTGGTGAGGTACAACAATAAATTGTTATAGAGTTCATGCTCCTGGGCAAAACTCAGCATTAAAGGGTTAACTAGAAACATTAGGGCACCACGCATTACTATGAGGCTTTTTTATCGCTGTGCTCGGCATAGTTTATTTCGAAGCGATGTGAATTTACCATAAACAGCACATACTAAAGTTAAAGCAGTGGGCGTTTAAATTTACTCAATTTTTGTTTGATTCTTCTCAGCGAATATTTCGGTGACACAAAGGCTATGAAGTCCTTCTGGAGGTGAGTACTGGTGCACAATTTAGCGTGACTGGATATCGGTGAGCATTTATTTTCTCGGCGAGATTCGAGGGTGTGTGTTCGTGTGTTGGAGGTGGGGAGCGTTGCCTGTACCTTTTAGCAGGCATAAGTTAGTGACGCATCAAATCATCAGCATAGGTAACTGCAAAATATAAGTAGGAAATGAAACAAAGTACAGCGTGCCCCACTAATATATACATTGTATATATTTTTCACCATGACAATAAATTACGAATTTCCGAACGCTCATTCTCCGCCCAAATGTATCGCTAGCGGTCCGAATTAGATGCCAGAGTTTAAGATTTAACAGTTATTTCATTCAAAAGTCACCAGTAATTTTTTTTTATTCAAATAAAAAAATTAATTTCGCTTTTACCCGCTTTCGGTAACATGCGCCATTAGGCTGCAAGTATTGGAGAACTTTATCGACCGTCATTGCCCCATTGAAGATTTTTGAAAATCGCTTATGCCTTTGGAATGAGATAACGATCAATTCCGAAATATTTCTATCTGGTTCGAGCCGCTATAGGGCTACACTTGGGCGAAAAATGAGCGTTTTGCGATGGGCAATTTAGTTTCGTTGTAAAAAAAAAGCTGTCAACTTGTTGGGAAAATTTTGTAGAAGAAAGTAAAACATTGTGCCAACTGTTACTAGATACGCGATGCTTTAGAATAACTCCACTTCATCCATCTTGATGATTCTACGTTCATGGTGTCCACTTATCTGGAGCTTCATGTAAAAGGGACAGTAATGCTTTTCCCATCTTCAGAAACTTTAAATAGTCCGTGACAAAGAAAACTATGTCGCCCAGGCAATGTCGCATTTCGTCTTTATTTCTTTGTATTAGGCACAGAAATTGAGATGCCCGTAAGATTAGCAAAAAATCAAGTGGCGATATTCTAAGCTTAAACTTCTTGATGGTTTTAATTGAGCCCGGTCTTACTAGCACGACAAAAAACCCATGGCTTTTTCAAAAAGAAAAATGCATTTCGTTTGTCCTTCGTCAAAAGAAGTTTGTTAAAAACACGGTCACACTGCGGAAATATCGTATAAATTACATGCTGGAGAGACTGCCTGAGGTCTGTTTCTTCCTAGTATAACATTGCCGTCAATTCGGATTTCCAAAACCGACAGCAGAAATGTTCCAAGCATACTTACCATCGAAAAAAACATGCTTCGAAGGTGATTTAACCGTGTCTGCTGACAATTTTGTCGTCGTGTCAGCGGCGAACACGCTATCTTTTGTAGAATGTGTGAGAATTGTGACATCGGTATTAAAGAGGCCCCGCTCTAATACCCGACGGGGAGACCGTTCGCGAACATGTTATTTTTGTCCAGCCTCTGACGCTCCGGTGTACACACAAATGTTTTCAGCCCAGGTGTACTTCAAATTTTAGACGTGTCTGCGTCAGTGTTTGGCAGGTCTTTGCAGTTGGATCTAACTCCCTTTGGAAACGACCTAAACGTAACTGGAGAAAATGCTGTAGCGAAATCGGTACTTCGATGAAAGTTATACTACCCTACAGGTATAATGTGATGAAATATTAAAATTATGGATGTGTGCATAGTAGTTCAAATCGAATAGCACTGTGTCATTCCTAAACTAGAGAGTATAATGCAAAAATAATATAACAAAAACTGCAGAAAAATACGCTTTTTACAGCATCGAAGCTGAAGGTGACACTTCGCTATTTGCTATTTGATTCGAATTAAAATTCCAACATTCAAAATTAAGAACAACCTCAACGATTGAAGCTACAAATCACGTAACGCTTTCTTTTAGAGTCAGCCGTGAAGAGCAGTATTTTCGTCACAATTCCTAAAGTTCCGCAAAAAAGCTTTAAATATTCTTTCCTTTGAAGCACTCTCAATACTTTTTTTCCGCAAGGTTTTCCTCGCTATTACTGAAAAGTGCCTCTCAATAAACCCTCTCGACTTCCCCCTTTTTTTATTTCTCCCTGGAGAACGCCGTGTTGATTGAAGCACGTAACGCTGAGTTGCTGTATCAGCACGTTCACAAACGCACACTCGGTGAACGCGAAAGCAACAATCAACGACGCCATTTTCGACCCCTTACCTCTCCGCCTGCACGCAGAAGAAACATTTGGGCAAAATAACCCGACGTACCCACACCTCTGGGACCAGCCGACAAACCAACCAAGCAACCTTTCCTCCAATGAGTGATAATCACCATCAACGGCGGTCGCGTATGCTTTTGGTTCCTTCCGGGCCATCGACTGGGTCAGCAAGCGTTCTCCCACCCGTCCTAACGTCGAGTGCCAGGCAGCAGACGACCCCATACTCTTCGCGCTGCGCTTATGTCTACCCATTACTTGTTTCTTTGCTGAGTCATCTTCGCTTGAAACTGTACTCCGTGTCACCTAACGATGGACCGCCACGGTAGCTATCCTAGCCATCCCAACCAATCCAGCGTTCTGAAGCTGTAACGTAACTACGTGGTCTGCGCATCGTTGCCTCACCCTTCCGAAAGATCACGTGATTTTCACACGCCTTTTGATTGGCTCAGAGGGACTCGTAGCGTCCACTGCGGTAAGTTCTAGGGTGAGAGAGTGAGACGGAGTCCAAATGTTCTCCTTATGGTTCGGGCTGCTTGGTTTCTGGGGAAGAACGCGGGAAAATGCTGCTCTGGTGGAAACGGAGAGCACTTCATTTGTTTTTGTTCGTTCAATTTGTATGGTGCTGTGGTTCCCGCCGCATTGCGTTAGGCTTAGAAGTGGGCTGCTGTCTGCTAGGGGGCGGGGGGGAATTTTCGGGGAAAGCGTGCGAGTTCTGGCCACTTGAGGTAGATGGTAATTGCTCCCCGGAGGACTGCATCGTGTTCCGCTGTACCGCTCTGTTCCTTCGAAGAAATGGCGCAGAGCGAGAGTTGGGAAGTGTGGCTGGAGAGGGCTATCTCTTTTTGAAACTTGTTCGTGCTTGCGTTGAGATAAAGAAATAAAAATATTGAGGGGACAGTCTTTCTTGGTGTTAACTATTTGCCACACTTCTAACAATTGGGTCAAGCTGTGAATTTTTTAACCATTCACTGCTTCCTGTACTGAGGAAAAAAGTGCCACCAGGCGCCGTTAAATAACGCAATTACCTGTATTTGTGAGTAGTCAGCACAAGTTTCGGGCAAATGTTGTTGTGTCAAACTACTCGGTATTGAGATTGTAAAGTTAAAATCTACAAAATGCATGATCCGTATCAGCTACATTTTACGGACATTTCTTTTCATATTTTTTTACCGCAGTCGGCATTCTGCGACGTATCCACGACTACAATATCTTGGTAATTATGTAGGTAAAATTTATAGTAAAAAATAAATTATAGAGTTTCACGCTCCAGAAGCATTACTTTCTCGTTTAGGCAGTCCCACAAATCTATGACAGACCCTGTGCCGTCGTCGTCAAGACGCAACATCAGAACGACATTCAAACGTCATCTTCGTACTGTAGGCATTAAAGGAACGTTGAAGAGGCTTTCGAAAAAAGTCGTATTGCTGTCCCGTAAATACAATTATCACAATCATTTGACCCAAACGTATCTCTGGACGCAAAAAAAGAAAGAAAACAAAAACACGAAAAACTAACCGTTGGGTGTGACGTCATACCCAGAAGTTTCAATTGCCTTGCTCGTGTCGCATTTTGACCGAATATGAACAGCGCTTTTGATTGCTCGAGTAAGGCTTGCGGAAGGCGCGAGAAATGTTGAGATCACTGCATGACGCTACGACTCCTTCCTCTCACCGAAAGCGCCTGGAAGGATGCGGGGCTTAACCACTATGTTCAAAGCACGATTGTGGCTACACTTGGCACATCAATTCGAAATATAATTTTGATATTTCGTGATCCTGGAAGTCGTATGAAGGCGATTAAAATATTTTTTTTTTCTCAAATACAAAACCGTTTCAGTTTCTTGTTTAGGCCGCGAACGCACATGCGAAAAACCACCCAAGCAAAATAAAGCGTATGAAAGTTGTAGCATGGAGATATGGTTCGACGCCATTCTCCACATATGGAACCACACCAAGATATTTGTGGTACGGAAATTACAAATATACAGAGAAAGAGTGAGAGAGAGAGAAATGGAAGCGCGTCGGGACGCGCTTTCATTGGAAGAATTCGTGGGTACAGACGCGAAGGCTTTGTCTCTACACCAGTCTTGATTACGTTACAAAAGATATGTAATCGCTACAGTGAAAATCACTCTTGGCTAAAAAGTATTCAATGAAACTAATAAATACTAATAAAGTACAAAAAAATATTTGACCGTCGCCTGAAAAAGTAACTGCTCCTTTTCCAATTGCTGCAGATTTTCAAATCGAGAGGTTTGTCTGCCTGCTTGAAAACGGGTCCTCCGTGCTGTCCATGATTGAGTTAGAATCAGAAAATTAGACAAACTACTCATCTTATAAATAAACCAATTCTGGAAGACCACATCCTCTTGCCGCAATCTTGGTTTGAGAATACCTTGGTAGAAAAATTTCTAAAAAACAATTGGGGCCACTAGGAAAAAGAAGGAGAAATTCGCTGCAATTACAAATAAACATGAACACAATAAAGCGATTACGAATAAACTGGCCCAGCTTCCAACTTTACTACAGATTAAAATCATTCTAATGCTTACAAAAATAAAAGGATTACTCTTTTGATTACTTCCTAATAAACGTAATCAGACGACTGCAACATATATTTAAAAAAGTAGTAGTATATGTAATTTGATTACTAGTAATGATGCCTACATTTCTGCAATCAGCCCTCTGTCTCTTTCGAATCTGAGTGCACAAGACGTGTATACGCAGCTACAAAAATTTAATCGATTACCATTGCAGTCACTCTTAATTTAAAGTAATCAGTTAGAATATTTGATCACGTGAGAAGAAAAGTAATTGGAGTGTTACTTGAAAGAGTAAGCGTTACTTTTCTAATAACTTAAGATTTTCAAACGACCCAATTTTTCTCTCGGTTTGAAAAGAGGTTTTCGTACAGTCTTTTATTGGAATAGAATCATCAAATTGCACTCTACTCATCTTCTCGATCCACCAATTGTCGTAAAGCCTCCTCCTTTCGGAGGTTCGGGTTGTGGATTCCTTCGTAGGCAACTTGTGTAAACAAAAGAACCATAGGAAAAGGAAGAAAACTAGTTACGGTTTCATACATTTTTAGAAGTTACAAAGGGTAATGAAATTACTCTTGCGATTACTTTCTAAAAAACATGCAATCGAATGACAAGCAATACGTGACCGAACGAAGTACTACGTTCGGTCACGTATTGCTTGTCATTCGATTGCATGTTTTTTA
>JAZHYW010032477.1:0-12363 GCA_037355805.1 Ixodes ricinus | reverse complement strand
TTTATTAGTCTAATTGAATACCTTGTAGCCAAGAGTGATTGTTAACTGTAGCGATTACATATTTTTTGTAACGTAATCAAGACTGTGGTAGAGACAAAGCCTTTGCGTCTGTACCCATGAATTCTTCAAATGAAAGCTTGTCCCAATGCGCTTCCATTTCCTGCTCTCCCTCACTCTTTCTCTGTATATTTGTAATTTCCATACCTCAAATATCTTGGTCTGGTTTTATTTGTAGAAAATGGCGTGGAACCATATTTTCATGCTACAACTTTTATACGATTAATTTTGGTTTGGTTGGTTTTTCGCACGTGCGTTCGCGCCCTGAAGGGAAACTGAAATGGTATTGTATTTGAGAAAAAAAAAAGATTTAAATCGTCTTCATACGACCTCCAGGATCACGAATATCAAAATTATATTTCGAATTGATGTGCCAAGTGTCGCCACAATAGTGCTTTGAACATAGCGCTTAAGCCCCGCATTCATCCCGTCGCTTTCGGTGAGAGGAAGGAGTCCTGACGTCACGCAGATATCTCAACATTTCCGCGCCTTCCGCAAGCCTTACTCGAGCAATCAAAAGCGCTGTTCACGTTCCGTCAAAAGCGACACTCGCAAGGCAATTGAAACTTCTGGGTATGACGACGTCACACCCATCGGTTAGTTTTTCGTGTTTTTGTTTTCTTTTTTTGCGTCCAGAGATACGTTTGGATCAAATCCTTGTGATAATCGTATTTACGGGACAGCAATACGCAATAATATACTTCTATTTTTTTTTCGAAAGCCTCTTTAACGTTCCTTTAATGCCTACAGTGCGAAGATGACATTTGAATGTCGTTCTGATGTTGCGTCTTGACGACGACGGCACAGGGTCTGTCATAGATTCGGGGGACTGTTTAAACGAGAAAGTAATGCTTCTGGAGCGTGGAACTTTATAATGTATCTTTTATTATAATCTTTATCTACATAATTACCAAGATATTGTAGTCGTGGATACGTCGCAGAATGCCGACTGCGGTAAAAAAAGATGAAAATAAATGTCCGTAAAACGTAGCTGATACGGATCATGCATTTTGTAGATTTTAACTTTACAATCTCAATACCGAGTAGTTTGACACAACAACATTTGCCCCGAAACTTGTGCTGACCACTCACAAATACAGGTAATTACGTTATTTAACGGAGCCTTGTGGCACTTTTTTCCTCAGTACAGGAAGCAGTGAATGTTTAAAAAATTCACACCTTGACCCAATTGTTAGAAGTGTGGCAAATAGTTAACACCAAGAAAGAGTGTCCCTTCAATATTTTTATTTCTTTATCTCAACACAAGCACAAACAAGTTTCAAAAAGAATAGCCCTCTCCAGCCACACTTCCCAACTCTCGCTCTGCGCCATTTCTTCGAAGGAACAGAGCGGTACAGCGGAACACGAAGCAGTCCTCCGGGGAGCAATTACCATCTACCTCAAGTGACCAGAACTCGCACGCTTTCCCCAGAAAATTCCCCCCGCCCCCTAGCAGACAGCAGCCCACTTCTAAGCCTAACGCAATGCGGCGGGAACCACAACACCATACAAAATAAACGAACAAAAACAAATGAAGTGCTCTCCGTTTCCACCAGAGCAGCATTTTCCCGCGTTCTTCCCCAGAAACCAAGCAGCACGAACCATAAGGAGAACATTTGGACTCCGTCTCACTCTCTCACCCTAGAACTGACCGCAGTGGACGCTACGAGCCATCTGAGCCAATCAAAAGGCGTGTGAAAATCACGTGATCTTTCGGAAGGGTGAGGCAACGATGCGCAGACCACGTAGTTACGTTACAGCTTCAGAACGCTGGATTGGTTGGGATGGCTAGGATAGCGACCGTAGCGGTCCATCGTTAGGTGAAACGGAGTACAGTTTCAAGCGAAGATGACTCAGCAAAGAAACAAGTAATGGGTAGACATAAGCGCAGCGCGAAGAGTATGTGGTCGTCTGCTGCCAGGCACTCGACGTTAGGACGGGTGGGAGAACGCTTGCTGACCCAGTCGATGGCCCGGAAGGAACCAAAAGCATACGCGACCGCCGTTGATGGTGATTATCACTTCCGGGTGGAAAGGTTGCTTGGTTGGTTTGTCGGCTGGTCCCAGAGGTGTGGGTACGTCGGGTTATTTCGCCCAAATGTTTCTTCTGCGTGCAGGCGGAGAGGTAAGGGGTCGAAAAGGGCGTCGTTGTTTGTTGCTTTCGCGTTCGCCGAGTGTGCGTTTGTGAACGTGCTGATACAGCAACTCAGCGTTACGTGCTTCAATCAACACGGCGTTCTCCAGTGAGAAATAAAAAAGGGGGAAGTCGAGAGGGTTTATTGAGAGGCACGTTTCAGTAATAGCGAAGAAAACCTTGCGGAAAAAAAGCCTTGAGAGTGCTTCAAAGGAAAGAATATTTAAAGCTTTTTGCGGGACTTTAGGAATTGTGACGAAAATACTGCTCTTCACGGCTGACTCTAAAAGAAAGCGTTACGTGATTTGCAGCTTCAATCGTTAAGGTTGTTCTTAATTTTGAATGTTGGAATTTTAATTCGAATCAAATAGCAAATAGCAAAGTGTCACCCTCAGCTTCGATGCTGTAAAAAGCGTATTTTTCTGCAGTTTTTTTATATTATTTTTGCATTATACTATCAAGTTTAGGAATGACACAGTGCTATTCGATTTGAACTACTATGCACACATCCATAATTTTAATATTTCGTCACATTATACCTGTAGGGTAGTATAACTTTCATCGAAGTACCGATTTCGCTACAGCATTTTCTCCAGTTACGTTTAGGTCGTTTCCAAATGGAGTTAGATCCAACTACAAAGACAGGCCAAACACTGACGGCAGACACGTCTAACATTTGAAGTACACCTGGGCTGAAAACATTTGTGTGTACACCGGAGCGCCAAAGGCTGGGCAAAAACGAACATGTTCGCGAACGGTCTCCACATCGGGTAATTAGAGCCGGGCCTCTTTAATACCGATGTCACACTTCTCACACATTCTACAAAAGATAGCGTGTTCGCCGCAGACACGACGACACAATTGTCAGCAGACATGCTTGATCACCTTCGAAGCATGTTTTTTTCGAGGATAAGTATGCTTGGAACATTTCTGCAGTCTGTTTTCGGAAATCCTAATTGACGGCAAAGTCATACTAGGAAAAAACAGACCTCAGGCAGTCTTTCGAGCATATAATTTGTACAATATTTTCGCAGTGTGACCGTGGCTTTTAACAAACTTCTTTTGACCAAGCACAAACGAAATGCATTTTTTTTTAAACAAGCATTGGTGTTTGTCGTGCTAGTGATACCGGGCTCAATTAGAATTGCCAAGAAGGTTAAGCTTAGAATATTAAGACTTGATTTTCTGACATTCTTACCGGCACCTCAATTTCTGTGCCTAATACAAAAAAAAAAAAAGACGAAATGCGACTTTGCTTGGGCGACAGAGTTTTTCTTTGTCGCGGACTCTTTAAGGTTTCTGAAGAAGGCAAAAAGCATTTCTGTCCATTTTACATAAAGCTCCAGATAAGTGGACACCATGAAGTTAGAAGCACCAAGATGGATGAAGTGGAGTCACTCTAAAGCATCGCGTATTTAGTAACAGTTGGCATAATGTTTTTCTTTCTTCTACAAAATGTTCCCTACAAGTTGACAGCTTTTTTCGTTACAATGAAGCTAAATTACGCATCGCCAAACGCTCATTTTCCGCCCAAATGTAGCCCTATAGCGGCTCGAACCAGATTGGAAAATGTCGGAATTGATCGTTATCTTATTCCAAAGGCGTAAGCGATTGTCCGGAAATCTTCAATGGGGCAATGACGGTCGATAAAGTTCTCCAATACTTGCAGCCAAATGGCGCATGTAACCGAAAACGGGTAAAAGCGAAATTCATTTTTTATTTGAATAAATAAGAAAACATTACTGGTAACTTTTAAATGAGATAATAGTTAAATCTTAAACTCTGGCATTTAATTTGGACCGCTAGCGATACATTTGGGCTGAGAATGAGCGTTCGGAAATGCGTATTTATTGTCATGGTGAAAAATATATACAATGTAAATATTGGTAGGGCACGCTGTACTTTGTTTAATTTTCTACTTATATTTTGCAATTGCTTATGATGATGACCTGATGCGTCACTAACTTATGCTTGCTAAAAGATTACAGGCAACCTTCCCCAACCCCCAACACACGAACACACACCCTCGAATCTCACCGAGAAAATAAATGCTCACCGATCGTCAGTCACGTGAAATTGTGCACCAGTACTCACCTCCAGAAGGACTTCGTAGCCTTTGTGTTACCGGCATATGCGCTGAAAAGAATTAAACAGAAATTGAGTAAATTCAAAGCGCCCACTGCTTTAACTTTAGTAGGCGCTGTTTATGGTAAATTCACATCGCTTCTAAATACTGTATGCCGAGTGCAGCAATTAAAAAGCCTCATAGTAATGCGTGGTGCTCTAATGTTTTTAGTGAACCCTTTGATGCTCAGTTTTGCCTAGGAGCAACAACTCTACATTAATTTATTTTCTACCTCACCACATATGCCTCAATAAGTTTAACGCTCTCTGTCGCAAAAAGTTTTTCTGCATTTAACACTGAATGATCGAAATTCACCTTCTAAACAGATCACTCGTCTTTCAAAGCTAAAGGCTTTTTTGATGTGATATGACGACCAGCTCAGCTGGCCTCAAAACTAAGAAGGGAAACAGGCACAATTATTGCAAATCCAGTAGTACACTTTTACCTACTTCGCGATATTTCAGAGTTTCATGTGCCTTCTCACAGGTCATAACTGCTCTTAGTTTTTCAACGTTAAGTAGTGCTTCAAATATCCATTGTTTCTCGCGATCAACGTTCAATATAACTGTTTAGAAAAAAGTCATATTTATTTTTTTGAGACTAGATGTCTGTTAGTTTGTTCTAAAACTATGCCAGGGTTCGTAAGTCTCTAGTTTTTTTAAAGTAAAGTTTTGGGCATCAAAGGAAGGCTCACTTCGCGAGATTTTTATCTACTGTTGTTTTGCAGCAAATGGGGCCGCTGCTAGCGCTTTCGACGAACATTGTACCCAGAAGATTGTAGAAATCGCGCGTGCGCCTAATTTCTTCTAGCGGCCGACAGTCACGGATTCTTTGCAGGCACCGTGACTTTAAAAAAAAAATGCTCGTATTTCTGACGTCACTCTGAAGCACAACAACGCCTGCGCAAACTTAACCTAAAAAAAAGAACGCGTTCTGTGCAGACGGAGTGCTCCCGCTTGTAGCGGACCAGCGCGCATGTCAACAAACATCGATTTGCGTAATAGAGTACGCACAAACTATTAAAGTGTAATGTCGTAATAAAGTTTTCTAAGTTAGGTTGTGGAGCTGCGCGGGTGGAGGAAAAGCATAGGCGCATGTTTGCCAATTGAATCTACAGGGTGTTCCAGAGACAAATTTGCAGTCTTGTTGCTTTTTGCGGCAAAATATAAATTACGCATCTCCCAACGATAATTTTCGCGCCCAAGTGTAGCGTTAGCGGTACAATACTATATGCCGAAATTTCAGAACAGACCATTATCCTATTCAAGAACTTATAAGTGACATTTGTTTTAATATCTTTAATGGGAGAATGGTGCCGGCGGAGCTTCAAATACACGGAGCGGAATGGCACCCGTTACCGAAAAGGGGGCCGAAAAAAGTGTCCCATTTTCCCAACGAAACTTTCGGAAAATTGTTTATAACTTTTGATTGAGATAATTATGTTATTCCCGAAGCTTTAGCGCCTGGTGCAGACCACTAGCACTACGTCTGAGTGCAGAATGAGCGTTGGTTGGGGGGGGGGGATGCGTTGTCCATTTTTGCAATGAGAGAAACACTCTAAGTGCTATTGGGGGACGCGCCGTAGACTGTTAATTAGCATCAATAAGATTGCGCGTTCGTGTGATTCGTTCGTGCTTCAAGCTTTCCGGTTATCATGTTAACTGAGAACTTATAAAACGCAGGTTGTTATAAGGTCTGAGCATCTTATTATCGCTCAGTACCAAATGAGATTATGGCGTTTAGCCGAAAGAACACCGAGGAATCAATCACAAAAAAAAACGCGAACGAAATAAGGAGGTTAGTTCACGTAGGTGGTACCTGTTGTACGTGACCAGGAAATAGTCAGATTTCCTGATCATCAGACACAAAGATCATCTAATTCTCTAATCATTACATTATCAATATTCAGACTTAGAAAACACAATGAGCCACGCCGGGCGTTTCTTAAAGTGTCAGTTACTGTAAATAAGAATACGGCTTCGCGTAATGATAATGCCACCAACTGAGCTTGTGTAGCAGGTGTGTTGCGACTTGTAAACACATCTTAAAGAAACTAAAGTATTAAGCCCAGATGAGATCTCGCCGAGAATACTAATACATTGTGCAGACGCAATTGCCCCATACCTTTTAATAATATATAATAAGTCGTTCAATGATGCCTCTTAACCAGACATCTCGAAAGTGCACACGTGGTTCTTGTGCACAAGAAAAGGGCCCAAAAAGTAAATTACAAATTACAGGACAATTTCACTAACGTCTATATGTTGTAAATTACTGAAGCATGTTTGATACTCTAACATCATAAATAACCTTAACTTTCATAAATTTTCCTTTGAGTCACAACACGGGTTTCGAAAGAGATATTCATGTACTACACAACTGACCAAGCTCTATCATGATTTGTTACGAATGTAGACGGAGGCGGATAGATTGACTGTGTGTTCTTAGATTATAAAAAAGCATTTGACACAGTATCACACTCACAGTTATTACACAAATTAGAGATCCTAAAACTAGACACTGCCATACTTATGTGGATAAAATTATATCTATCATCACGTCGTCAGTGTATTATTTTGAATGATGAAACTTCTAATTTTATTGAGGTTACACCTCGCGTTCCGCAAGGCTCTCTTTTGGGACCGTTGTTACCCTTGGTATTAGTTATTGATTGTAATGGTTATCTTAATTCCAAAGTACGATTGTTGGTAGATAATTGCGTCGTTTACACATGTATAACAGACGATGAGAGTCCCACACGGTTGCAGGCTGACTTGAATTGAATAAAGCAATGGTGTGAAAACAAATGGAAGATGGTGCTCAATGTTAAAAAAAAATGTGTCTATGTTAGTTTTCCCGCAAAACCAAGACGAAAACTGAAACTTATTATAAGTTGAATGAGGAAGTTGTACCCGAGAAATAAGCAGTTAAATATATAGGTGTCTCACTCTCAGATGACTGCACTTGGAACGGTCACATTGACGATGTTGTGATGACCGCCGGCCGAGCGCTTGGATCATTCAATCGAAATTTTACAAAAAGTCCACTAAAACAATTCAGGATCGAGCTCGCCTACCTTAACTTTGTAAGATCCGTTTTGGGGTACGCCAGGACCGTCTGGGACCCTTCGCAGCAAAACCATGTTGTTGCACTAGAGCGAGTTCGAAATCGTGCAGCCTAATTCGTCCTGACGCGGTACGACCGTTTTGAAAGTGTCACCAACATCATTAGAGAGTTAGGATTGTATCCATTGGCTCAACAACCAAAACAGTTGCGCCTGAAGTTTTTATACAGTTTTATTATAATACAACAGGCATTAACAGCTCATCCTACTCATTACCTGCAAAGTACAGGGTGTCACAAAAATACAATTACATATTTTTTTTCCGCAAAAATAAACTAGGCATCCCCGAAAGCTCATTCTCCGCCCAAAAGTAGCGCTAGAGGTCACAACCCGATGCATAAGTTTCAACCCGATTCGATACCTTATTCAAAAGTTATACGTGATTTTCTGAAAATATCAATGGGAAAATTTCTGCCCATTTTCGCCCGTTTTCGGTTTCTGGTGCCATAGAGCCCCATGTATTTGAACACTCCGTCGTGCCGCCATTTTTCCATTGAAATTTTCAAAAATCACATAACTTTTTAATAAGGTATCGGATCGAGCTCAAACTTTGGCACCTGGTTGTCACCTCTAGCGCTACATTTGGGCGGATAATGAGCGTTCGCTGATGCCTAGTTTAGTTTTGCGGTAAAAAAGAATGTGTAAATATTTTTAGGTGACACCCTGTACATATATACAAAGCAAGATCACATACATAAAATACGGGAACTTCGCACCAGGACGAAATTGGGCAAAATTTGTTTCTCTTTCAATCCATTAAGTACTGGAATGCGTTGTCTTGTGAGAGTGTTTGTGCCGCAAATTCTGAAGTGTTTTTCTCGTGATTATTCGCCCCCTGCGATAATGTCTGAGGGTGCTGCAGGACTACCGTGAATAAAGAATAAAAAAATAAAAAAACGGCGATGGAGCTTCCCATGTGAGCGGCCGTGGACTGATTTCGGCAATTTCATTGGGCGAACGCCCGTTTGCAAGCTGATAAGGACGGTAGCTGACAACGGCGTTCTGCCCGTCTACAGAGTCGAGACCGAGCGTATAAGCAAGTATAGACCGACAGGCCGTTTACAAGACAAGTTGACGTTTGGCGCCCACACCGGGTGTAAGCACTGCGCCTGCGCAGAAACCAGATTCGCTCGAAGAGATAAACGTCTGCTCATGTTTCGTGCCGACAACAGCACCACCATGGCGACGGGACGTCAGAGCAGCTCGTTGGTTCATAGAATATTCCGGATATCGTCTCCAACACGGTTTACCATCCTTGCCCCTTGGTCTGAGTGAAACGCTTTTTTAACAATAGTGCTCTTGTATAGAATATCACTTACTGCGCGAGCGTGTACAGCCAAGTGATTCGGTCCATTTCGGATGACGATACGCGCTGCAAAGGTGTATGGATTAACATTTTTCAGTCACGCTGCCCCCCACATCTGCAGACATTTCCACATGCTCAGTATAATGTGTCTGATGCAACGTTACTGGGGAAAAAAATAAGGAATTACAAGTACAAAAACTTTCGTAGAGCCTAAAAGTAATCATTTAGATTACGTTATTATCTGAGAAGAAAAGTAATTGGACGGTACTTTAAATGCTAACCGTCACTCTTCCCATTACTTCAGCTTTTAAACGCAGCACAGATTTTTCTCCCGGTTTAAAAATGGGTCTTTCGTAAAGTCTAATATTGGTTCTGAATCAACAGTTTTAAACTACTCATGTTCTCAATCAACCGATTTTCGTAAACCTTCCGCCTGGCGGAAAGTCGGTTTGAGCATTCCATGGTAGGGACCTTGAAGGAACAAATGGAGCCATTAGAAATGGAAGGGAGAACACTCAAAAATTGCAATCATTCTTAGTACTTCAAAAACGTAAGCAAATTACTTTCGCGATTGCATGCTAATAAATATATTCAAAATATTACAAAATTACCTCAAAAATAATTCATTAGGAGTAATTTGATCACTTGAAGTTAGTACCTGCACAAGTCTGCGAGTCGGATAAGCGTGAACAATGCACCACTTCCACGTTCACGCAGGAAGACGTTTCATTTTCTTAATTGTCTCTTCTTTCATGAATTTCCTCGATGTTACACTTTATGTAATGTCGCTCCTGCTTCACCCTCTGTCCGCTTGAGGTGTTCCTTTGACTGCCTAATTACCCGGGCGCTTCCACAAAAGACAACATAAAAACCTGCTTTCAAGAGTGTTTTTAAAGAGTTCCTCGAGCAGCGCCCTCCGCGCAAAAATGGCGTATTTTGGCCGCGTGTGAGTACGCTTTGCAGGAACAAAGGGCTAACGGCAACTGCCGCGCTCCGGCACAGCAGACGGCGATGATGACAACGGTGTTTTCCCGTATAGAAAACGCCATTATACGTCTTTTCTCTTCAAGTTCAACCGTGGCCGACGCTAGGCGGAGCGCAAGTTCGTCTGCTTTATTTTGCTGGGGTTGTGGTGACGTCAGAACGCCGACTTCTGACTGGCTCTGATTGAAGGATAGTGGTTAGACCCGAAGGCAGCTTGCCTTAAGGTCTACCCGCTATCCTTCCATTAGAGCCAATCAGAGCTCCGACTTTCTGACATCACCAACAACTTCTGCAAAAGAAGCAGACAAACTTGCGCTTCGCATACGATGTGACGAAGTTATTGCCATGGTGGTAGCCGCCTTTGTGCGTCTGATATGACCAGCATGATCAATCACACGCAGAAACGAATGCATAATTGCGCCCCATTCACAGCGCGATTGGTTTAGTAGTCGATAGCAAACGAACAAAGGTGACCGGCGTCGTGCCAATCACATTTACTACTGCGTGATTGACTCAATCGAATTGTAGCGTTGGCTTCGCGCGGTTGGACTTAACCTGAGAAGAAGTACAAAATAAGCCTAGTCAATGACAAGGCGATAATGGCAGGGAGGAGCTTGAGTTGTCCGGCCGGCAGCGCGAGCGTCCTGCCGTCGACGACGCTTAAATTGCCGCGTCTCGTTCGCAGGGATGGCGCGCCAAAATGCCGCATAGCACGGCGGAAGGCGTGGAGCGCGCGCTGAAGGCCGGGGCGCATCAAAAGACACGCCCTGCCGTTCTCATTCTGCCAGGGACTCTAAGTAGGGACACACGCCATTTGATACAAGCAACTATCGCGTCCACCGGAATCGAGTCACTGCGAGCTAAATTCGATAACAGCGCCGGCCTTTTTTCGGTCCGTCACAAACAGGCGGTTTTATTTTAATAACCTGCGCGTTACCTCCGCTAAGCCTACATTCATATAATGCGATTTTCGATTTGTTGGTCTTTTTTTAATTGCGACGTTGCTTGCTAAGAATACGAGTTAGACGGAAAGAATATTATGTGCGCCGCGTCATGGTACACGATGTTTCATTTGCAGATTGTGCATGCGCACATTGTATTTGTTCGAGATAATTGTATTATATCAATTGGTCAATCGCTGGGAAGCTGTTGTTGTTTGTCGCGATATGTTGCCTGCATGTTCTGCAGAAAAGCGAACTCACGGACATTATGTTCCTAGATTGTGGCGCGACGACAGAAACGTGAGTTTGTGCGCGAACGTCTTCAGACAAGTGCCTTAATCGCACACCACATATGAAACATCGTATTGCGAAGAAAATCGTCGCTGCTGAGACCGTTAAGTTGTTAGATAACGGGTTCCATTTTATTCCTTTGTTTCGTTTATCATTTACCCTCAGTGCCCGAAGGCATCACAGAGGGCGAGAGCAACAAGAAGGTTAAAGAAGTAAACAAAATGCCTATTAGCAGAGACACTCAACAAGAAGGTCAGTCATGACACTTTTAAACTGGCCCGAGTCTGTAATGATGGGCTTTGACCCGAGAAAGTGGTTCTATTTCTGGAATGTACGCAGAACGAAAGATGAGATGCAAAGTTGTCGTGATAGAATTTGATATGCCCACCTTATGTTGATGATCTAGACGAGAGGAAACGTTAAACAGGCTGATGCAATTAGTTCCTCGCTGAGGATTGAGTTATGATGAAAAGTTTTATGAAATCAAGACAGACAAACAATATTTCGGTGGAGGGATAAATATGGCAATGATAGATTAGTTTTCATAGAGGTGACGTTAGCCGTACGGTGGTTGTTCGTGAAAATAAAGGAGCGGATATGTTCTCAATGGCTTCCATTGCAGATACGAGTAGTAGCTTGATCGGAATCCCAGACAGCTACTGCATATTCTAACTTCCGAGAAATAAAGATTTGCAAAGCTCTACATTGTCCCGAACGCATAAACAGAATAAAGGCGAGAGATAACATATTTCTTGCTCATTTCGCTAATGTATCCATACCAAAGACACTTGTCCCATAAGGATGGCCGTAAGTCACAGGGATTGTACAAATACTTTTATTTTGTTTTCTAGCACAGAGTTGACCAGGCTCTAAGTATAGAAACGCAAATGGGCATTTACACTATCAACACTGAGACACCATTATTTGGTTCCTTTTATTTGTCTTCGCGTCATCTCCTCGACACGACCCGATAAATGACGGCGCCACTTCAATTAAAAATGGCCGCTAAAGGGTTCTCGCACTTGGGACGCCCGTAATGGTTCTGCTTCGTTGATCGATATTTGGAGTGCCCGATTTATCTCGTAAAATGTGGGGGTTCTACGTTTTACTTTTGGCACGTCTATTTTTTTTTTTTGCTAGATGTAGTGTTCGGCTGCAGATCTTGTCGCATTCGTTCATAGGAGGGCCGTGTCTTTGTATTTATAGTTTTCGACAAAACCCTAACTGAACAGTTAAGACATTCTGTCTCCAAACTGCCTTAGAAAAAACATTGGATTTTTATTAGCAGTAACTATGGTGCCTCGAACGTGTATTCGATTTGTTTGCTCACCGCGTCCTAAAAAATGGTCCTCTCGATTTCCGTCTGATTACGTCATTGAAATGCGATGCTGTCGCTGGCCGC
>JAZHYW010032474.1:0-23504 GCA_037355805.1 Ixodes ricinus | reverse complement strand
TAAAGGGATACTACAACGAAATTTCGGCGCTCATTTTTTGGTCCATATGTGTTCAAAAGAGCAGTATCACATGGAACATACCAATATCTTATTAAAAAAGTCTCGAAAAGGAACTTTAAAACGAATTAAACGATTAGCAAAGAGCACGTGGTGGATGTCGCTAACGCCTCGTTTGTAATGCTCGTCTAGGAACCTTGACAGCTAGTGACGGAGGTCATCTCGCCTCCGGCCACGACGAGAGAAGGGGCGAAGGAGGAACTCCCCTCTTCCCGAGAATCCCTTTTGTGTGTCCCAGAAGTCGCTATTGTCCCCCTGCAAGATTATAGAAGATTCACCCGTCACTCAAAATTCGTACAAAAGCAGCCGTTTCGGTGGCTGGAACGACTAGGCCATCCTCTCGACGTCAGCCTCGCCGTAGCGTTGCTCGTCTTGAGACGACCTACGTCACGATTGCGTTGGATGTCACGTGCTCTAAGCTGGGCCTTCTCCGAGCGCTTGCCAGAGTGGACCGTTTATAACGAAAAATACAGCCACCAGGATCAAAAATACAAACGTGCGATTGTCATTTGCGGATATTGTGGATCATATTCAACCTATTTTTGAACACGACAGGAATGTTTCAAATTTCGTTGAAGTATCCCTTTAAAGGACCTCTAACACGCCAAAAATTTTTTTTTTCATGCTAGTGCGTTGAAATGGCATATCAGGACATTACAAAAAAAATTTTTCACTATAGAGCTGCGTAGTTTTTTTATAAAAAATAGAAATACGAGGCCCAATTCAAAGTTCCCGCCGTGCACTGTGACGTAACAGTGTACCGCAAGGTGTCGGGACGGTCAGAAGGTAGGCATCGCCGGAAGTCACGTGAGTTGTATCCCTCCTCGTGCTTACCGCGAGCGCGTGTAATATTTTTTAAAATATTTTTGTCATTCTCCGCATCTCCACGAGCGATCCAAGCCGACAAGGTTTCTTTTATTTGCTTTTCATCGCTTAATCTTGCTGTAAAGGTAGAAGAAGCGGAGTCAGTGAATTGACGTGATCAACTGCAATGCCTAGAAGGTGCTGTGTGAGGGACTGTCCCGGTATTTCGGCAAGTGAAGAGATCACACTGCATGCATTTCCACGAGACATACAAGAGATGGACCGGTGGCTGACTGCGGTTCCCGCAGGACAGCTACTAGAATCCGTAGGGGGTAGGCGATGGATGTGCTCGATGCACTTTAGTGATGACGATTACAACCCTAGGCGAAGTTTTATAAAACTCACAGGTCTCGATGTGAGACCTCAACTGCAGCCTGGAGCCACTCCGAAGATTTTTTCTCAGGACGCGCAGCCACTCCAAATGAAACGACGAAGGACAGAGGTGAGTGGTTTTAAGGTTACCTGAGACAACTATTGGAATTATTTTTGTAGAAACATAACACTCTTTAGGATAGTAGTCACAGAATTCTACTGCTTCTCCTACACATTGCATGCGCACAGATTAAAGAAGAAATAGGCTTATGTTACACTTTTTTTGTTAAATCTTGCCACGTTTTTTTGTTTTTTTTTATTAACCTGGCATTGCACGATGCATAGGCTGCTTGTGAGCCATAAAGAGTTACTGCAATTTTTGTTTTGTTTTTATCTTAATAATGTGTTTCTTTTCAGGAGTATGTGGACGGCTGTTTACCATCTACGCTTGCCACTGGTCTAGCCTCAGGACCTTGGGACTGTCATGTGGTAAGTTTAGACATAAGAAATGATAAAAATATTAAAACGAGAGTTGAGCATGGATTATATTATTTTACTCGCATTCAACAAAACTACTACCTGCGTTACATTTGTAGGCCATGGAAATGCAGCAGACGGTGTGCGAAAATTTCATGAGAGAAATTGGACCATCCTCTGTGCAGACCAAATTCGCAGAAACACAAACCGAATGCCAAGATTATCGTAATGTTTGTATGTATGGGAGGCACAGGCGTATGGTCATTCTTGGAAGGTGAAAATCATATAACTAAAAACGTTTGCTCTTTACAGCCGCGGAGGCGAAGATACTAGTCAGTTCTGGCACACAGACTGAACTGAAGGAAGGGACCTTGATAAAAGAACTGTTCCCGCCCGAGAAGGAGCCTGAGGAGGGCCTTGTATTGGAAACTGCACCAGCTTCCAAAACCAATCCACTTTCGGAAATGGAACATTCTAATCAAGCGGCGTGCTTCTCCGAACCTGAGCCGACCAACATAGAACTTTTCCCGGAAGTGGAGCTTCCCTCCCGAACTGAAGTGGCCTCCGAGGCAGAACTCTACTCATAAACAGACCCATTTTGTCAGGATGATAATGATGATGCTGATGATGATGATGATGACCTCACTTATAACGAATCGGAGGATGAAGACAAAGAAAGGTTCTTTTATTTTTATTTATATTTACACTGCATGAATCAGATCACATGACTTTTTCACAACTATAATCCCTCTGGTATCAATTATGTGCACTACTGTCCTGTATTATAGGAATGACCTGACCACTGCACCAGAGGCCCAGAAGGAGAGGAAGTTTATGGTTTATGAGAGTTCTCTTCTGCTTCTCTAAGTCTTGCAGTGTGTGTGCCACCTTCCTTGCGAAGCTGATCTCGGCTTGAACGGCACCTATTTAAGGGTAACTACAGTGTGTGCACGTGGCCATGTCAGTTACTGGACGAATGAACCGGACATAGGGGGCAGAAACGTGGGCACCATGATCCTCGCCGCTGGTATCCTTTTCTGCGGAGCAAGCCCTACTGTGATCTTGAGAATGCTCCGCCTTATCAACGTTCAAGTGATGTGCGATCGGACGTTCTACAGGTACCAGAAAGTGGTATCTTCTCCCAGCTATAACTGACGTAAGCTTTTTTTCAATGATTTTCAGCTTGCTTTGTGTAGTCTGTACAGACTTGTACGTAATACGTTACAAGTAACGCGTTACGTACAAGTCTGTATAGACTATAATCCAATACAGTCCATTGTAATTTTGTTATGCTTTGATTTCTTTCTTTAGAGAGTAATGATCCTAGTAATCAAATACCTTTTTCTATAGTCAGTTACTGGCAATGGGATATTCTTCGACGGCTGACATTGTTGGACGGAACGAGGCTTTGTTCATGCCTCTATAAGTTGACATATGGTGGCTATGAGGACCGCGACTGACCGCACGTTAATATAAGTTGGTATTATTTTATTCATAATACAAAGCTTCTTACGAATAACAAATAAGGTAGGAACTAACTTCTTTTTTTATACAGGCTAAGCCTTCGGAGATATGGTTCCACGGTAGACACAGTATATTAAGATAACCTAAATTTTCCGAAGCTATCGTATACGGCATGCAAATGAACCAAAAGGCGTAGTTCGCACATGAGAACGCTTAGCGCCAGCTCTTGTCAATATATAAATATAAAGAATGGTGCTCGAATGAATGGGCAAAAAAGAACGCACAAAAAGTATGCGTTGAGCGCGCGCTGGGTATGCACCGCGAATGGCGGTTACATGGGTGAACGAACCGATATACGCAACTATTGGCGACACGCGCGATCGAAAGTGTCGCTGTGATCGGCCTTCCACGATTGGCCGAATGCTGACTATGACGTCAGCAAAAGATTTCACATCGGCAGATATATGAGTAATGTAGGAATTTCAATTTTGACGGTGTTGGCAGTGTTGCTTCGAGAGCGCAATGATTTCAAGCTTCCACCATGCTCATTACAGACACCATCGAACTTGTTGTTCACGAAGTAATGACGTTACGAGAGGGAACCATAAAAGGGCGCCACCAAAACATCCCGCCGCTAATAGCGGACTAACTTGCACGCCGCATTCGCCTCGAGATCTAGAATAAAATTGTGTGCAAGCGTCCTTTCGTTTATCCAATGATTTCCTATGAGCCACATGGTAATTATGTCGTGTCCACAAATCACAAATTAGCATAAAACATTTTTAGTGGGGGAATCGTCATAGGAATTGGTTACTTTTCAGTAACGTGTGCATGACTGAGTTTAGATATGCTGCTGCCAAAGGCGCTTTTTAAGGCGATGTTTCAGCGTTGATTGAGTTCTTTCCCATAGATCTGGAGCGCCCAACAGGAGCGTCTCCTGGAAAGCATGAAAAATACAGGAGGAGTGCAACTGGCAGGGGCTGGGCGCTGTGATTCGCCAGGTTTTAGTGCCAAATATGGCACCTACAGTCTCTACTGTAATGAACTCAAGAAGATTGTGCACAGTGAGCAAGTACAAGTTGGCGAGGTAAGACTTTTTGTCTGGGCACGGTGTAAAGGCGTTAAAAGTGGAAAATAGAAATCAGCTTTTGAAAGGTAATTACGGGAAACGATAGTAAAACGTGTATTAGGCTTGTTCTGGAACACAGTGCAGGTGTTGCTACGAGGCGATGGGAGCGAGAGAATGTTTAATTTCAGTTATTGATTCGTTATTGTCCTTTTCAGTCTCATGAGGTGCGATCCAGCTCACATATGGAGAAGGTGGGCTTCGTGAGAGCACTCGCCTACCTGCAAAAAAGAATATTCACATTATTGCCATTACGACGGACCGGCATAGCGCCATCAAAAAATAAATGGCCACAAAGCACCAGAGTATCAATCACTATTTCGACAGATGGCACATGTCGAAAGGTAGGTTGATGAGCAGAACCTCTAAAAATATTTCAATTCTGATAGAAAAAAAACATACGGACAACAAATACAAATCAGACGTGCGAATGTTCTTTTATACCGTTAAATCGGTGTGTCTGGGTGGTATGACGACACTGGTCCATGCTTTAGTTGGGAAAGTTCGCCTCGTCAGTACAGCCGCTTATCTGGGGTATTTAGCGTATATGTCATACTAGTTATACACAACCGAAATCTGCTACGACGGTTTTTTGTAACAAAACAGGCAGGGATTGTGACTGAGCCAAGGATCCCTAGTATCTGCAGCAGGAGCTTCTCAACGTGCTCCCGGATGCACCGCTCCAACACGCTTGGTCACTGGTCCCGTAAATACATCATTTACATGTTACCATATTATATTTTAATATATATATATATATATATATATATATATATATATATATATATATATATATATATATATATATATATATATATATATATATATATATATGTCCTTCTCTCCAGTTGGTTTTCTTCTTACCGGTATACAAATTTAACACTTCTGGCTAGAATGGATCTTTCTTAGTAGACCTTAATTTGTTCTGATGTGTCCGTGGTATTGTTCACAGGTCATGTGCACGTTCACCTTGAGCATCAGCATTGCCTTGAGTGTTGCCACTTTAAGCTGCGTCTTATCTGCAGTCCATACCCTGTTCATCAACGAAAACACCCTCTCCACTGGTGCATTCGTACTCGGCGAACACATGCAATACTCGAAGATTGCCTTCAAGTTGCCGCAAGGCGAATCATTTCTTTCGAAATGCTGGAGCATTTCCACCCACCGTTCTCCAACCGGTTTCTTCTGGCTCTTCCACTCGCCTAGCTTTTGGGCCGTGACATAACGCGAAACGTTGCATGCCTCATCGAATAAAGCGTTCTCCTCAAGATGGACGTGGCTGAATTCTGAAGTGATGACTTGCGCACTTTTCTGAACATCGTCCTAAAGTGGTGCTGTGTCGAAAGAGGACCAAGAGAGACCGCTGATTTCATCAAACTGGTTGCACCATCGCTCGAGGTATGACATGAATGTCTGATAGATACTCCTCACAACTTCTGTTACCGATCATCTTCGAACTTCTCATTCTTCCTCAAGCGTAGTAATTATGAAGCGCACGCTTGACGGTAGAAATCCCTGCTGAAGTCTGTCCTGGACTTTCGTCTGCAGCTGGTTTAGGGTTTTGTGGACTTCGATGGCAATCTATATATATATATATATATATATACTGTAAGCAACTAAATTTTCGCGAATCGCCTACAATTCGCGAAAAATACGTCCCGCGAACAATTCGGGCAATATGTGAACGCTACTGAATGCTACTCCTCGATTCGCGAAAATTAGAGCTCGCGAATAATTTTAAATTTTCAGCTTTTGCCCGATTCGCGAAAATTTGAGCACACGAAAATTAAGTCGTTTACAGTATATATATATACGCGAAATACAGGTATGCCACTTCAACTCTCACTTCCAGTATTTACAGGCTGGTTCGGTGTGCAAGCATTGGAACAAGACACGATAACACTATCCTAATTTTATTGCAAACGCCAGCTACAGCTCTTTGAGCATATATGCCTTACGAAATCACATTCATGTCACTTGCTCGGTTCGTTTATTTATTACAGGAACAAAAAACAAAAAACTCACACTAGCAAGTAGACGGCTAGGCAATGAAAAACTTCAAAAGTTGGGTTCAGCCAACCAGTAACCATCTTTACTGGTGTGCTGCCATTGGTCAGGGTGATGAGGATACAGTGTTGGATTCTTGGAAGACCATTACGCGACATATTGTGAACGTCCACAACGGCCATGAAGGTCAGCTCACTCAGTGCTTGCGCGGTCCTTTGATACTATGGCTTAGCCAGGGTGAGTTTTCAGTCTTTTGATTTTAAAATCATTAAAAAAATCGCTGTCAACACCTTGTACATGTTTTGTTGTTTTACGAATCCCCAGCCTATGAGGCGTTTCAGAAGGTCGTCATGGCACCTGCATTGCTTGGTGACCTCAAGCACATTTCTCCATCATGACAGACGTATGATCTTGAATCATTTCACACCCTCCTCATTCGTTAAGCACCAAAGACGGTTGCCTTTAGCTACGAAGGAATGCATGCACGGTATGTTAATTTCTTGTGTTTAATTTGTGCAAAGCCTGAGTCTGAACAACTATCTTACAGTACTTTTCTCGCCATTCTTCACTTCAACGAAAATGCAAATCGTCCCCAAGCGCAGACGAGTGATGGGGAAGATATGTGGCACGTATATGCCCAAAAAGCAAGAAAAAGCTATCTGACTGTGAGCCCTACACCAACGATGCCGACGTACGGTAAGCTGGTTCAAAGCACTGTTCATATGAATCTACAGTAAGCATCGAAAGCTTTTGGGTGTTGTGGCCTGAGGCATTGAATCAAAAGTGTGCCATTAAAATGTGCTTTATATGTATAAAAATACAATCAAACGTAGTATACTTTAACGAGACTTTTTATCTATTCCCTTCCTACAACTCTGCACAAATGATGCGGGATGGTTCATTCATGTATGCTACATTGTATCCTCTTGTTGCAGAATATGTGGGCACACTGTTTGAGAAGGCGTTGGAGAGGCTGCGCTGTATGCCAACTTTCAAGGAAGCGTTAGCGGACGCCAATACATCAGCGATTCCACCCCCCCCCCCCCCCCATGATATGATAGCAAGGGTGGAACCGAAACCTATGAAAGCCGACCTAATACTCAGCCCATAAATCACGGTTTGCGAAGAGCAAAGTGTAAATAGATGGACAGGTAGTTATGTATTTTTTTGCAGTTTTAAGTACAGGCCATACAGAAGACGTTGCCGCCTATACACAAGTGCTTATGTCGCGAGATTTAGGATGTTAATGAATGTCAAACGGTGTTGTCTTTCCCGGATGAAGTTAGACTACGAAGAAAGGAGAGGCCCTGGGGATTCCCGTGCTGGCGAGTTTCGTCAGCGGGAGCCTGTGGAGTAAAGTGACCATTTTCCTTGGACCCCAAAGCGAAAAGGGGGGGGGGGACGGCTTGAGGTGGATACAAAGGCTGAAAGCAGCCTTTGTATCCATCGAAGGGGAAGCTAATCCCCGAAAGTCGCCTTTGTTTCGATCCGAGGGGGAAGACTCTAATCTCCCTCTCGTGGTTCCACAATGCTAAGTCAAAGTAGAAAGATAAAGCAAATATGTACAGAAAAGCAAGACCCTCCTCGCGCGTTGGCCGCAACGTCACGGAAACGGTGGGACGCTATTGGATGCGGAGGTGGTGGAGGGATATATGATTCCCTTTGAGGGGCATTTGCCGCTACCTTCTTGACTTGTAACCTTCTATAGTAACTGATAATGGCGTTATGATTTCGACGGAACACAAATTTTTTTCAATAAAAAGGAAAAGATAATGTAAACTACTTTAAATTGTTTTCCGTTTTCGTCCGTGCGGCAGCCGCTTCGGGTTTTGGGTTGTGCGGCTGCCAGCGTCTGCCCTGCCTCGCCGCCGCCGGTATTGAGAAGATGGCGTCCAACGCAGCAAGCTTAAGTACCTCTCCTGCTCGGATATTTTCGAAGATTCGTTGTGCGAAGATCTCGAAAGAGTGCAAGCAGGTGATCGCCAACGTGTACGCGAGTACAAGAATGCGATTCCCGGAGATGTCGGTTCGTGAAATCCTGGAGAGGGTCAGTAACGACACCGGAGTGTGCGCCCGTACTGTCGCGAAGTACAAGGCGCAGTGTCTATCTGGCAAGGTGGCGTCCCCGAAGCGAAGACCTCGCAACGTGAAGGTTTCGAGCTCGCGGACCGTAAAGCATGACGAGTTCACACTCAACGCCATTCGCCTGAAGGTGCATCGGAAGTACTCTGAGAGGGAAATTCCTACTCTTGATAGCATACTGGAGGCTGTCAACGAAGACGACAAGCTGCCCGACCTGTCGAAGACGACTTTGTGGAGGTTGCTCAAAGACATCGGCTTCACTTTTGAGAAGAGGAAACGGAGACTGGCGCTTATCGAGCGCAGCGACATCATTGCCTGGTGTCGAAGGTATCTGCGAGCCATCAAAGAATTCCGACGACAGGGCAGGTACGGATCGTGCTATATGAATTTACTAATGTGGAACATGTATGCCGTCTTCGCGTCGCACATACTGTAAACGACTTAGTTTTCGTACGGGCTCAATATTTCGCGATTTAGGTCAAAGCTGAAATTTTGGAATAATTCGCGGGTTCTAATTTTCGCGACCCGGTGGGATCTCAATGTAGATTTCAATATGTCTACATTTTACTGAAATGGTTCGCGGGACCTATTTTTCGCGAATTGTAGGCGGTTCGCGATATTCAGGTCCTCGCGAAAATTAAGTCGTTTACAGTTTTCCACTTTGTCCATAATTTCAGAATTGTCAAATGTCGTCCTTGAGCTATTTCGAGCAGCTTGCTCTCCCCACGGATTGCCCTAATTGAGATACATAGATTTTAAGAAAAGCTTAGCGCATAACTTCATTTTACGTTTCCATAGTTAACTAAGTGTGCAAAATTAAGCCTGACCCAGTAAATGATCAATGTCGTGTTACATTATTGTGATATTGGAATTAACACAGAATTTGAAATAACAATATAAGGTGTTTTCGTGCAGGTCTATCGTCTACATTGATGAAACCTGGGTGAACGCCGGACGCACCAAGCAATTCGTCTGGCAAGACAAGACTGTGAAGTCCTCGCAGGACGCGTTCCTGAAGGGCTTGACGACAGGTCTGGCAGCGCCGTCTGGTAAAGGAGGCCGTCTGATTCGTCATGCTGGGAGCAGCGAAACAGGCTTCGTTGAAGGTGCTGCCGACTTCTTCAGGGCTAAGAAAGGCAACACTGCCGACTACCACTCCGAGATGGATGGCACCTACTTCGAAGGGTGGTTTTCAAGCCAGCTCCTACCCAAGATCCCTCTCAGAAGCATCATAGTGATGGACAATGCTCCATACCACAGTGTTGCTCTAGAAAAAGCACCCACATCGTCGACTCGGAAAGCCGACATCCAGGCATGGCTCACAAAGAAAGAAATTTCATGGTCTGGTGACATGGTGAGGGCTGAACTCCTGGAGCTTTCCAAGAAGGTCAACTCACCCGGCACTGTGTACCGGATCGACACCTTGGCAGCTGCCCACAGCCACGAAGTCCTGCGGCTGCCTCCGTACCACTGTGAATTCAACCCCATTGAGCTGGTATGGAGCAAGGTGAAGGGCTACGTGGCGAGCAAAAACAAGCTTTTTACGCTCCAAGAGGTCGAGCGGCTCCTACCAGAAGCACTGGCATCTGTGACCCAAGAGGACTGGCGAAACTGTTGTGCCCACGTTGAGCGTGTTGAAGATGAAGCGTGGGAACGGGACATCATTGTCGACAGTGAAATTGAGCCAGTGGTATTCACTGTTGGAAACACGAGTAGCTCCTCCGATGAATCTGGCCAAGACCTGAGCGGCATCGAGGAACTTGAGTAACGGGCGGGCACTCTGCCAGTGTTTTCGTCTATTCAACGGCCCTTGTGAGGGCCACAACAATCTGTGCAAATCGGGCGTCTCTCGATGGCTTCAAACTCCTGTGTCTCTTTCAAAAAAAAAAAAAGATCACGAGTGCAAAAGGAGTTGAGTGTCATCATTGCATGTGTGCAAGGAATCCCCACGTCGGTTGCCATTTTTCGCTCGCTATCACTGGCAGGAAGACTTGCATTTGAAGCAGATAGCCGAGAAAGCCTCCAATGACGAGCATTTGTATCGTCCTTCTACAGTATTTGTTTCGCCCCGTGAAACACCTTGTAATCAGCTGCGGACGAGTACTGCAGTCGTAACACTAAACCTGCGCCTGCCAATAACGTATGGGAGACACTGAAGGAAATACCCATCTTCTATCCTTTAAATATCACCCAGAAAAAGATCTGACTCTGTGGTGTTGTGCACCAGTATACTTGTGCTGCATTTGACTTATGTAAAATAGTATATAACTCGAATCCAAACATTTTATTATCCCAGCATGAGAATGACAATGATCTAGGGGTAAAGTGTTTTACCGTGATTTTTTCTTTATAGGTTGTTTACATTCTTTTCTACAATGATGCGAGGGAGCTATAAAATGAAGCCTCAAATGGGAGCATATCTCTAACAAACTGTGCTAGCTTTCCAATTACGTTTACAACATCAAGACCAGGGGTTTCTCAGGAATTGAAATTAGGGGGGGGGGGGGGGCATGGAGAATAGAGGAGTCGTTTCGAATTAAGGGGATGCCTTCAGAAAAACAAGGGGGTGTACAACTCCCCCCCCTAGAGGGTGTGTAGGGAAATCACTGATAAAGACACGAGAATCAGATTTGCCCAGACCTCGCAGCAGTAACTTCTGTGAGAAAATATGTTTCCGGTATGTAATAAAGCACCTGATGGAAGAAAGGTGTGGACAAAAATTAACAACAGCTATCTCAAAATAAACTGTACAGGCCACAACTATTGTTGATTAACGTCTTATTATAAACTTTAGGACAAGGCTGCTATCAATGCAATTCCTCATTCTACGCTGCACGAAAAAGCAATATAACTCGGTGTTGGAGGAAAATAACACTTGCATAGCGGCAGAGCAATGGTAGAAATGCGGCCTCTCGGCGACTTATAAATAGAAAGCAAGAAAAGAGGGATTGAAATTTGCACTTCTGCAATGCGCGCAAAAATACGTATAAAAAAAAAAAAAAAAACGTGCGCGTCATGTGGATTCGAATTACCGCCACCGAGACGTCGCGATCGCCAGAGCAGCGCCTCGTACCGCTCGTCCACGAAACGCGCGGAGTAACACATTTTTTGTGTTCTTTCATGCGCACTACTTCCGTACCTTTCCCAGCGTTGCACGCTATGTTTGAAACGGAGTTTAGCTAGCCAGATCGAAAAACTATGCTAGTCGCCCGCCCGCGGGACCGTGGCGCGAGCCGCCGGGCTTTCGGCGGAGCCAAAGCGGGACAATACGCCGTCCCACAGCAGGCTGGCGGGACAGTGGGACCATGGCTGCAAAAGCGGGACCCGTCCCACCTAAATCGGGACGTCTGGTCACTTTATTTGGAGTCCATTATAGAAGGATGTCGTGAAATCGGGCTGTTTTATTTTGACATGGTTTCACATACAAATTTTGAATATAAAAAAATAAATGATTAGGGACACTTGCGTATTGTTTCTTTTTGGTGTTTCCTTCCCTGAGGGTACACAATATGCCGGACTCTTTGGGTAACTTTAGGCGCATCGTTTTGTGTTTGGCGCTCAGAAAGGTAGGCATAACTGAATGTTGACTGTATGAATAAAGTGGTATTTCAGTTCACTATTATTTTCTACAGCCTACGATGGAGATCCGCGATGAAGGAAATATGCTAAGTCTTGAGGACCACGGTCGAGGATGCCTGCATTTTGTCGTCTGTGGTTTTAATAGAATGAACCAAAACTGACTCACCTTGGGTACCTCTCATACTGGAATCCGGCTGTCTGTTCGCTGGGGAAGGCGTCACGGGTTTTACTGACGACACAGGAAGGCAGGACAAATCTCGTCCTTCTGCCCAGCCTGCCCCACACCCAGCGTACGAACCGCCGGTACGCCGTGTACCGGTACTTCCTAAAATTACAACAAATTGGAAATGTCAAGGTAATTCCTGCGCGGTGATTTTCTTTCAACTCCAGCCTGAACTTGTAGACTGTAGGCAACAAAACTAGACTAACTTGTGAATATCCCTGGGCATTGGAAGCTTCCTGTCGTGAAGTTCGAAGTATGCAATCTTGAGCATTGTTATATTCAACCAAACGAGTGGGAATTCTTCGTGGGATGTTATGCAACCTATCGGCTGCAGGTCTGTAAGTTTCCTGGCCATCTCCCTGCAGCAGCGGCACTCAAGAGTCTTGAATTCAGGCATGACGACGCATCGGCCGCATGTGCACCTAATAAACAAGTTCTACTCATGTTCTAGACAAAACACGTACTTTATGCTCGACGTTTACTTGTGCTTGGTACACTCACCAGTTCGTATTCTTTAGACGGCCGGCATCTTTAGCCTGGAGAGTATCTGATGATTCAACGACCTCGGTGTCTGAACCTTCATCAATGCGATCGGGCGTGTCGAATGCTAGCAAGCCTGATTTCTGCGAGCGTTCTAAATTTTTTTTTCAAAACTTGATAGCTTGTTTTGTGCCCTGTATAGCTCTGTATTATCGGACTGACGGCATGCACTCGTACACTGGCTTGTACTCGCAACGCTTTTATCATTGACCTCCATTACGTCGATCCACTGACTCTTCGTCTTCAACTTTTACAGCACGCAAACTAACCAACGGTGCAGCGATAATGAGCTAGTGGAACTGGAACTTCGTTTTCTACGATTGCTCGTACGAAAAGCAGAAATTGAAAAAAACAAAAAATAAAAAAAAGTTTCAGGCGCGGTCGCGGAGAGCACGAGGAGTGAAACTCACGTGACTTCCGGAGAACCCACTATTAGTGACGTAGGTTGATGCCTCCCTTCTGACCGCCCCGACACCTTGCGGTACACTGTTACGTCACAGTGCATGGCGGGAACTTTGAATTGGGCCTCGTATTTCTATTTTTTATCAAAAAACTACGCAACTCTATAGTGAAAAAAATTTTTTTGTAAGGTCCTGATATGCCATTTCAACGGCTAGTATGAAAAAGAATTTTTTTCTGGCGTGCCAGAGGTTTTTTAACTTTCACCACCTAACAAAAATATATTCGAATCAGAATGCAGCTTCCCTCTATATATTTTTGTTTGTAAATTGTATACGGTTTTGTCGAAGCATATATATATTCGATGTGTGAAGACAGAAAGAGCGGGAGTTTAGATTAAATTAAGATGGCTTATGATTGCAAGGTCCCCACTGTAGAGGCACAACACAAGGTTATTTAATGTGTCGTATCACGCAGTAGGGATTATACGACCGCGCAACATTGTTGTTGTCGTTTATACTTTTATTTAAGGCATAACAGTACTGGGATGTCTCAGGGGCCATGGCAAACGACAGCAATGCCTGACGGGGCCATGCCACCCTTTTGGCAGCAACGGTAGCGAAAACATGAAACAAATGAGGAGTGATACAATTTCACTCTAAGCTAAAAACCTACACAAAACAAAACAAATACATCACAAAACAACATAACGTGAACATACATTGACTAGTTATCAATCATTGTAAGCATTTCGCTTAAAAAACACCCGGTTTTATTCTTTTGTGAGTAGATGTTCTTTTACTATATTTTTGATATTGATAGAGTGATCGTACGCAATCCACTGTAGCTAAAATAAACGGGTGCTTGCTTAAATGGTCTGGTTTTAGAATACTCAACCTCTGGCCTCCATAATTCGTTCGCAAAACGAGAATTTATTAATAAATGTCGCCTTAAATTATACGGGCTATCTTTCGCGTGGTACTTGGAATGGAACGACAATTTATCGAGCTGGAATGGCCGCCCAATTTCGAGTGATAGTGTGTATTTATGTAGATATCTTCCGCTGTGTATCTGGTGTGTCCTAAAATATGGTGTGGCACTTCAAAGAAGTTGCATGTTACCGATTGCTCGCAATGCTCGCTTTTGTATGGATGAAATACTGTACAGATTTGTTTGGGATGTAGTTGACCACACTAAAATGCAGTAGATTATGCGGGAGGGCACGAGGGCGAAATAAATTTGCCGTTTCATTTTTGTTGGAAGATAATATCGTAATCTATTTCAAACACCAACAGCTCGACAAAGACCTGTTCTTAAAGAATCAGTATGGGGCGCCCATGATATGTTTTTTTGAAATAAACCTTCCAAATAATTCAATGAATGAAAATGGTTGAATATAAGAGTCGTTGGCATTCTAATTGCAGATTGGAAGGTGGTTTCATTCCTTTTGGTCTAAACTAGGGGTGGCCAGGCTGACCCAGCCTAAGAGCCGCAAACAAAACCACAAAACTTCCAAAAGCCGCAATAGGGGGGGGGAACTTTGGTCCAGAGCAGTAAACAAAGCTCGAACTATTTTCAATCTATCCGAGCCAAAAGCAGTCCAACTGTACGTAAGGTTGAAGTAGCACAAGACAACCAAACCGCAATCTGTCTGTCAATTTCAAACGCCTTCCATTTCTCTTTTTGGGGAAGTGCTCCTCGTGTGATCCGGACGGATTCAGGGAAGTGGGGGGGGGGTAGTAGGGGAGGGAACCGCGAGCCGCACTTTAATGCGCGAAGAGCCGCATGCGGCACGCGAGCCACGGCTTGGCCACCCCTGGTCTAAACAGTGAGTATTTTGTTTTTACTATGTTTAAATAAAGTTTATTCGATCCATGCCACCAGTCTGATCACCGCAACCACTGTTCCGCCTTTCCAAAGAGGTCGTAGATGTCCCAGCCATATATAGAAAAGTATTTGTGTCATCGGCATGTAGGACTATATTTTAACTGCCATTTATGTTTACAATGTCCTTAATATATAACACAATAATCTAGAACCAAGATGGACCCCTGAGAAACCCCGTACTTTATTTACTGACTTCACTTCATTTACTACTGTATATTGCGTTCTCGTAGTGAGGTAACTTTTAAATAGTGACAAGGCAATACCGCGTCTTACGCAAAACGCAAGTTTGGCAAAACGCAACCAGAAGCCTTCTTGAGGGCTAGAAATATACCAAGCGTGTATATGTTTTTGTTGTATGTTCTCGAGAATTTGTTCTTTAACTCCAGCAAGTGCAACGTCTGGAGATTTATTTTTCTGAAAACCAAATTGTTATTTTACTAAATATTGTTGAAAGTAAAAGCTTTAACTAGTTTTTTTATTTATAATATGTTCGGCTGTCTTTGCAAAGACTACAAGTACAGAAATAGGTCTATAGTTGTTTAAGTCACTAACTAGGCCACCTTTGTGTATAACCATCACACCTGCATGCTTCATTATGTTAGGAAAGCCCCCGTAGATAACATGAGGTTACAAACGTGCTCGAGTGGAATACAAATTCTATAGCAAACAGCTTTTAATGGTTTCGGTTTAATGTCGTCTGCCCCGGAGGCGCAATCATTTATTAATGCTAGAATTACCTCCATTATATCACATTGGTCTGTCGGATATAGAATGAGAGAATTAAGAGTTTTGGTCGAAATGAACTGCTCGCGTGGTATTTTTACACAGTTATTTAAAGGAGCACTAACAGCCACAAAGTGTGCATTGAACAGATTTGCTATTTGTTCATCCGTCAACGCCTCATTGTAAAATTGAACTTTTCTTGCCGAGGTACTTTTAGAAATTATCTCGTTTACTGTTTGCCACATCCTGAGGGGATTTCCCATCACTTCTGAAAATTTGTTCATATAATATTCGCATTTTGCTTTTTTATTATCAGAGTTTAGTTTATTCTTGACTTTCTTAAATATGCAAAGGTCACTTTAGCGTCTCCTGTTTAGACATAATTGAAACAGCTTGTTGCGGTTTTTATATCTTGTATATAATTCATGAGATATTCATGGTTTTGGAGTTTTCTTATGCTTTTTACGTGTCGTTAAGGGAAAAGAGGTGTAATACGGGGACACAAAGCAGGATAAAAAATGTCATAGGCTGTGTTTGCATGATTCTCTCTCAAAACTGAATTCCAATTTAGGCAGGAAATAAAATCTTTGAAATGCTGAATATTTCGTTCCGAAAAGTCTCTAACCAGCTTCTTTTCTTTATGCTTGCGCAGCTGGTTAACAGGCAGTAGACAGTATTTTGGCAAGTGGTCACTGAAATCGCGCGTTAATACTCCTAATCTCAAGTCCTCAATAGAAAGATTAGTAATACAGGGGTCAAGGGTTATCTCAGAAGTCGTCGTGATTCTTGTTGATACAGCTATTGCGTTTGTGCAACCATAAGATTCAAATATCTCTTGAAAACGCAAACATGATACTTTGTCCGCGGAAGCATTTATGTTAAGATCACCAACAAGAACAACCTGTAACTTCAGTTCTATTCTCTGTTCAAGCAGTGTTTCTGCAATATGCAAAAAATCATTTACGGATCCAGATGTAGGACGGTACACGAGCGCAAACAAAATATCACAGCATTCAATCACAATGCACTCAACGTTGTCGTATATAATTTTGTATTCAGCAACTATTTTGTATGATAGCCCTGAGCAAATTTAAATAGCAACACCACCGCCAGCCATTCTTGAGCGGCACGCAGACACACTCAGATTATGTCAAAACATTGATTTAACTCAGAAAAAAAAATATTTTCCCCTTCGAATTTGTTTCGCAAGCTTCTTGTCATTCAAATGAAAAAAGTGAAGAGAGTGACTTTTCAAAGATGCGATATCACGAGAAAGATTAGGCATAAAAACAACAGAACTTCAGAAGTTCTTTCGGACAAGTTACTTTAGAGTCTAGACTGACAAGGTCATCTTCACCGTGAATAACCACTGCTCGTTCACATTTCATTTTTCGGACTAGCACTTTCCCATTCGCATGCCCAACAAACGCGTATCCTGATTTCTGCGCCCATTCCTTCGTCATCGACATGAGAGTGCGGGAGAGCCAAGCCATATGTTTTCCCAAATATACACGTTGCCTTTTCCTTTCGTAAGTGACTGCCTTTTTTTGAAGCCAAGAATCGCGAAGGTCCTGACACGTAAAGCGAACGACAACGCCTCGTGTTTCACCCGGCTTTGCTGGGAATCTACGCAAAGCTGCGATGTCACTTCGGGTTACAGGTGGAATATCCAGCTTTGTTGCCAATTCGTTCATTTTTTCCACCAGGCCTTCATTTTGTGTTTCTGGGATGCCGTGAATTTCAATGTTTAAACGCCGGCTCTGACTTTCAAGGTTATCCAAATCTAGCAGCAGCTGATCGAGTTCGTTTGGTGAGGAAACGTTTTCCAGCAGGTCTACTCGCTTAGCCAAGTTCTTTAGTGGACTTTTCCTGCGCATGTAAACGCCTTTGAAGGTCGTCAAACGTGCCTGAAAGTACTTGTGCAGACTTTTCGAGTCCACCGATAACGCTGGGCAAAGTCATGAGAGTATCGAGCTGATTGCTTATTTCCAGCAGCAGTTCGGAGAAGTTGACTACCGATTTCTGGGTTTTTGTTTCTTCGTTCATTTCTTTGCCTCCAACGCACAGTTCACACTCCCATATTTTTATAAAATCCCCAGGTTTTATTGCAGTGTTTCTTCAGTTTCGTCATAGCACTCACCAAGATAGAACGTGAAATTACATTAAGAGCAGCGCATGTACGGTCCATTCTTAGGAATAGATAGCCGGCATGCGCAACCGCGTGTCATGACAAAATACACAACAAAGACAGGACACCTTCAGGCAACGCAGTTTGGCAGGAGCGGCAGAGAGACTGATAGTAATAAAAAAGATGAGAAAAAATTCAACCAACCTGTAAAACACAGGAAGCAGAAGTATGAACTGACGTGTCGCCAGCCTGCTGCCGCTGCCGCCAAATGCGAAGAAAACGCCCCTCAGCAACCACAGGTGATCATCGGCGTCGCTGGCGTCGCTGATATTGCAGGCGATTTCGCCGCATTGAAAAAGCTGTCCCTTGTCGACGAAAAAATAGAATTCCTCTGTTTGAAACTGGAGTTTGTCAGATGACGGTCTGTATAAGGATGTCGCGTCGGACTGTAGAAAGTAGGCCACCAGGTATAGGCAGCTGCAAAACACAGGAGCAGAAGTATGAGCTGACGTGTCGTCAGCTTGCTGCCGCTGCCGCCAGAAAACGTTCATCGTGGAAACCAAAAATTGTGCAGGTAATTCCGTTGTACGACATTTTCACTTAGGCAGCTAACTTTAGGAGTGTAAAGCTTTCCGAGAAAGCCCGACGATTCCTTTAAACCACACTATTCGAGTTAAAACAGAATTTGAAGCCTATAATTTGAACACGCAAACACACGCATTCCGCTTGTTTTCTCGAGAACGCACTGAAAGAAAGAGCCGGTTAAATTCGAAGAGGAGCATATTTTCGCTATGCCTCTAAAAAATAAGGGCGACGTTAACCAATACGAACGCTTTCCAATTCTCACATGGTGACCAAACTATGCGACGATCGCGCTGCGCATATGGTTGATGAATATTCGGTTAGCGTGGAGTAAGTTTCAAACTTTATGGAATGCGGGGAAGACACCTTTCACATGCTATCCTATAGCCCAAAGAATCTTTGAAAGCATATATATATATATATATATATATATATATAGCTTTGTATTTTTATTTTATATACGAAATGACGGGTGCATCGAGAGGCCCCAAATTAATACTCGCGCTGGAGACGGGACAATTGAAGCTCCTTCCCGCCGTGTTCACTCTGTCGGTGACTATGCGACGAGAAACTGAAGGCGAGGAGGACTCATAGCCTCCTATCTACTGACAAAGCCTGGCAGATCGCCACGAGGAGTGGCCGCCAAAATGGAAAAGGTGGAGCGGCAGACAACGGATGAGAGGAGAGCCACGTGACTGGCGCCCCTCTGCGGCGAGACGCCGAAGCGTAGCGTCTCGCCCCTCTGCGGCGTCTCGCAGCGGACCCTAAACACACAAGAAGTGTGTTTGGGGTCCTCGCCGCTGCGAAAGCTGCGCGCTGACGTCCAGCTTCCCCGAGAAATGACTCTTGGACGCTGTGTGCTACCAGATCCTCGCACTCCAAATCTGCGACCAGGCACTCTGTGGCTCCGTCGTCGAACAGCCAGGCTTTGTAAATTTAGAGGAGGCTATAGTAGACCTAAAGCTATAGCTGCCTTCGTCTCCACTGCGCTCGTCGAACGTGTTGGAACGCTATACGCCGGGGTCCGGCGTTCGGCTCTCGCATTCGAACGCGTTCCACGAGTGCAGTGGGGTGACAAAGGAAGCAAGCTTTAGGTTCACCCACTAATCATTCGAACCAGAGCTCGGGAGTTCTGACGTCTCCGCGCGCTCTCGGCTCTGTGATTGGTCGTCCGCCCAAATGTGCGTTTTATTCTTTGGGCGTCAGCCATCGCCTCCTTCCCTCTCAGTTTTTCGGCGCATATAGCTTCTGCCGCACGGATGTCGACGACTGAAGTCAGCGAGAGAGACATGCGCTTGAAGACCGTTTTTACGCTTGCCTTTTTCTTAGCGATGTTTTCGGTGATACTCGCGCAGTAAGTCACAATTTAAATAGCTGAATTCTCGGTGTAATGGAAAAAGAGTGACGCCATGTAGTGTAATGTTTGAAAAAATGATTATTCGTGGTATAGATAACATATATGTTTTTTTAATGAACATTTCAAAAAATTGTTATCATACTGAAAAAAAAATGTAGGAATGACTAATATGAAAAAATTATACCTACAGTTTTGATGTTGTTTTATTCCAATATAAGTTCGAAATGGGCTCTAATATTCTTAGTCTGAAATTGTTTTGTGGTTACATCATAAAAATTTCGTTTGGCGCCATTATTTATATTACCTTGCAGCATATTGATCGGCCCTTTTTGATTTAATTTATTAGGTTTGGCTCCCGGCTGTTTCTTACCTTAGCAGCGGACCATCAACGGGATGATCCTAAAAACAGCGAAAATAAAACTTAGTTTTTTTTTGTTTTGTTTCTATACAGTTGTTCGACGTATCCGAATTCCGGATCAATGTGAAGCATACAGAAATTAGGGCTCTGCGTCGATTAAAAATTTAAACCCGATGAATCACCACTCATTAATCGATTAATTGGTTTCTTTCATCCCCATGCATAATTCTTTTTTTAATACGTGAAATGTTTTGCCTTTGCTGAATATGTAACGAACGGTGCAGTACAATTTGGGATTTTAAATCAACCTTGATGTATTGTTGAGAACAGTAAAAAGACAGCCACTCTGAAAAACGATTAGTTTAGCCTTATAATAGTAATAATAATCCTTCATTTGTATCATGCCCCAGAACAACCTATTGGTTACAGTGTGGTGGCACATAAAAAGTTTAAAAAAGGGAAAAAACACATGAAGTAGTACGCAATCTTAAACGACATATGCTCTCGAAATTAAAACATTTCACAAAATCAGAAACCAAAAATATGCATATCAAGTAGTCGTTTGAACATTGCAAAATGTAAAAATATGTCTACATGAGTCGGAAATTCATTTAAACAAATTTGCATTCTAGCCAAAGGGGAAGGTCTCGATTGGATAGATGTATAAAACACGCTTGAGTTTCTAACGACACGGGCCGGTACATGAAAGTTTAAAGACGACACAAGATTGCTATCTATTTGGCCGTGAACCAATTGTATAAAAATATAATGTCACGAGCAATTCTTCTTTTTGACAGGTTCTGTAGTGAAAGTTCTCTAAGAAGGTATTCATAATCAAAATAACATTTTCTATTAAAATATCTATCGTAAACAGGGCGTATAAATCGCTTTTGAACTCTTTCTATCCGTGCAGCGTCGGTTATTGTTAGCGAGTTCCACACTGAACTACAAAACTCAAGTTTAACTCGTACAAGAGAACAAAACAATCGAACTACGCACATTATATTTGAAAAATCATGCGTCAAACGTGATATCATCCCCATTGTTCTAAAAGCAGAAACAACAATTTGTGTAACATGATATGAAAAGTAAGATTACTATCGAAATAAACACCAAGGTCACGAACTTGTTCCGCACGTTCAATAGTAGAATTGCCGATAAAATATTGATGTAAAATTCTTTCGCGTTTTCTACACATAGAGAGCACTTTTGTTTTATCTGGATTGACCAGCAAAAAGTTACATGAGCACCAGTTTGAAATACGTGATACATCTTCTTACAAAAGAGCACAATCATCTTCCGACTGGATTCGAAGATAAAGCTTAATATCGTCCGCAAATAAGAGCAGTTTCGCATTTTGTATGCACAATTCTATATCACTGATGAATATAAGAAAAAGTAGCGGCCCCAAATTCGATCCCTGAGGTACTCCCGAAGTTGGAGTAAATACATCTGAGAAGCTATTCAAGATTTTTATTCTGCTTTTCCTATCAGACAAATAACTATGAAACAAGTTTAAAAGAGACGACGAAACGCCGTATAAAGAGAGCTTATACAAGAGCAAGTCATGATTTACCTTATCGAAGGATTTTGATCTGTCAAAGTACACACTATCAACTTGCCCACGTGTAAGAACAAATGGGACAGTATACTCAAGGAGAGAACAAAGGTTCGTTTCTACTGAACGCCCTTTTATAAATCCATGTTGAACGGTACTTAGTTTTCGACTAAAGTAAAAAGAAAGACGGGCATGTAAAACTATCTCAAAAACTTTTGAAAAAGAACACAACAATGACACGGGGCGGTAGTTATCTACCCTAGATGCGTCACCGGATTAGTGTATCGGCACTATCACTGACCTTTTCCAAAGACATGGGAAAACACCATTTCTCAGCGATAGGTTAAATATGTGCATAAGTAAAGGGGCAAACAAATCAGCGCATTCTTTAATAATAAAGCTAGGTATTGTATCATCTCCCGCTGACTTCTTTGGTTTTAATTTTTGTCTTGCCTCTAAAATTTCATTGATATCGACCTCAGTATATGTGAAAATGTCGCTACAACCAGTAGCGCAGATTGAAGACTTGCTTTTGAATTCTTCCTTGGAATAGCATTCACGAAAGTAAGTTTGGAATATATTAGCTACTTTTTCAGGATTTGTAACGTAGTTCGTATCAGTACGTAAATAAATATTCCTTGCTGACTCTTTCGTGTGCTTCCTGACAAATCGCCAGAATTTGTCAGGATCACAGTATAGACTATTTTCTACCGATTTTTGATAAATGAATTTGTCATGTTTAAACAGTTTCTTTACAAGCGCTCTGTAAACACTGAACTTTATGTACCATAACTCAATGCCGGTTCTTTTAAATAATTTATGATAGTGTTCTTTTTTACGCATGTAATGTTTCAACTCCCTCGAGAACCAAAACTGGTATTTAGAAGGCTTAGAAAATCGCTTAGGAATGAACGCATCGATTGCATTTTTAACTATCTTCGTCAAGGATTCAGTCGGAGAATCTACCCAGTTATCATGAAGAACCGTTGACCAGTTATTATCACGAAGGAACGTATATATACCTAAATAACCACCCTTATGATAGTCATATCTGGTTAAATTTTGTCTGTCACGAGACGTCACTGGTAAAGAAAAACATACGATGAAGGGCGGGTGAAAAACGTCAGGTTGCACAAGGGTATCGCTAACTAACAGGACACTGTCTATAGGGCAGTTTGAAAGAAAAAGATCAAGAACATCCCCGGCCGTGTGCCTGAAATGATTATGCTGGGTTAGACCATTAAAATTAATGAAATCTACTAGACGTGACACTTTTACTACCGTTTGATTATTTCCACTGCTGCTTATACCGGTCGACCAGTTCACTGCTGGTAGATTGAAATCGCCGTACATATGCACTTTGAATTTCGAAAAATCAATTTGCTGTTCAAGCGTTTCCAAATGTTTTACGAACACACTCGAATCCGAGAGCGGAGGAAAGTAATAGTTTCCGACGAGGTAATTAAACCCATCGCGTGATAATAATTCAACCCATACGCACTCTGCATAGGTTTCTAAATCTAACCTTCTGCATGATTTAATGTTATCCTGCACGGCTGTCAACACCCCCCCCCCCGCCAAATTTCTTCCCGGTTGCACTGTAATCCCTGTCCCTTCGATAAACACTGTTATGATGCTGGAAAGTAACTGGTGCTGGAGGCAAATAGGCTCGTTAATATTTTCCGGCAATAACGTACTCATTTGATTGCTCACAATAGTATCTGCTTCGCTAAACGGACACTCACACGTCATTGAAGTGGCTGAAACACGTATAATTTTCC
>JAZHYW010032465.1:0-14231 GCA_037355805.1 Ixodes ricinus | reverse complement strand
GGTACTTTGTCATTTGTGCGGCACAAATGACAAAGCCACTGTTCTCGTTTCGCTGAATTCATGGAGATAAACGTGCTCGCAGCAACACCGGCACATGACGTCTCCGAGGTGGTAGCTGTTTTCACAACTCGCGCAAATCAGGTATCTCCCATCAACAGGTAAAGGGCTCGTGGCATTTGGAGCAGTTCGTGGAGGCCATGGCGTGAAAGAAGCTATAAATATTGCCGGGCGAGCGCAGCTGACCAAGTAGGCAGCGCGCCCGTGGCCTAACGGTTATCGCGCGTGCTCTGCTACGCAGAAGGCCAGGGTTCGATTCCTGGCCGCGTCTACACATTTTTGATAATGCTGCAATGTGATGTCCTGGCAAATTCGAGAACCGTCTTGCTGATTTGAGGTTAGAATGTTCCACACACCATGAACCTTCTCTACGCGGCATGTTCCAGAAGCCCACGCCTGGGTACAAAAGGGGCTCCGCGTGGCAAGCCGGAGTCAGTCTCGCCCCAGCGTTCGACTCTCCTCTTTCTCTGCCGACTTCGACGATCGCGACGCTCTGCTGTTATCTTTTGTTCCTTTTTTTCTTCTTTATTAGTCTGGGCACAAGTTCGCCCCATTAAACGTTTAGTTGACTTCAGTTTTCGTCGCCTCCTCACTTCTCATACGTGACAATATAGGAAAATGCAGATCAAAGTTTGCGAGTCATACACTAAAAGAGTGAGCAGCATGCTCACTTGCTAAGCGCGAAACAAAGCTGATATGCGCGTGCATCGTGTAACGTAAGTCGGGCTGTCAAACATCTGGTTAGGTCGGTGTTCGAAGCGTCCTAGCGTAATCACTGGGAGAAACCGGGCAGATGCATACACTTCGCTGGTGCTCAAGCGGTGGTAGATGGAGACGATTTAGCAGAGCAAGAGCAGCTACCACGCAGCACACACCAAGGACGGTGCTGATGGTGGCGATTCCGCTGAACAAGGCCTGAAGACCTTACAGCAGCCAGGGGTATGCTCGCCGCCAGCGAAACAGACAAAGCTACACCGGCAAAACAGTGATTCGACGACAGCCTTGTACCGTCACCGGGAAAAGCAGGTCTCACAGTACGTTGGTGGTCGGTTTCCGCAAAGCACTGGATGGTCGCTGAATCGCCATCAAGTCTCAAGCGTGTTTCACATGCAGCGATTTTGGCCCTAGAGCGGCGCGATTTCTGCCGTCGGGGAGATCGTGCCGCTCAACCGCTGGTGCTGACCAGAGCGCCGCGACGGCAGAAATCGCGCCACTCTACGGCCAAAACCGCTGCATGTGAACCAGGCTTCAGACGGCCGCAGGACGTCGACGGTAAGATGAGACGACGACCGCTGGCTGCATGATTGATGGACAAGTAAATAATAATAACAATAATAATATTAATACTAATATTCATTTTGAGATGTCCACAATCAGCTCAGATATAACAACAATGTGGAACCGGAACCAAACCGAACCAAAAACCGGAACTGAACCAAACCGAAATATTTGCCGCCATCTTGGAACTGAACCGGAACTGATCCGAGAAAAAAAGATATAACGGTAACCGGTTCAAACTGTTCACAGGCACTTTTTCTTTTGTATTCAAACATTCATTTTTAATGCAGATCAATGTTCGAGAAATAAAAATTGGGAGCTGGTATTTTAATGTAGAGTTATAAAATTGTCATATACCGAATTGCAATGTATAAGAAATTGTGGGTTTTTGATGCACTTTTGTATTGGCACTATTTCTAATTATGTGTCACGTGGTCACGCGACGTCATGGTGCCTAAACGTGCTGTCACTACGTCACGCGGCACTGGGACGTAGTCACGTGACTTACTACGTCAAGTCGACTTGAATTGAGAACTTCACTAGATTTTTTAGCTTTGTTGACACTGTGACGTCACATGGCATCACGACTTCTCACCGCGAGTCACGTGACACCGCGACGTACTCGATCGTCGCGAGCCCGAGTCGAGTGCTCTGGTTTCATTACAAACAGCATCGCCCAACATTCGGGTAATGGATCGTGTTCAATCAAAGATGAAAATATACGATCTCTAGCAATATCTAAAGCTGAACCCAAGCTTGATTATTTGCCAACCCCAACGCATGTCTATGATGAACACTGACGCCATATAATTAGCGTCATATCACATGGCCGCGTGTTCTAATAGCGAGTTGAGAAGGGAAAGCTGTATTTTTCCTTCATTTTTCTTCGTCTGCAATAGAGCGGAGAGGAAAACGAATATGTGTTTTTGCCAGTTATCAATGTCAGGGATTAGCTCTTAAAGGTATTTACTGAAAGTACGAAAATTCTTAGAAGACCCATTTTACGTGCACAGATCATTCAGGCACTCAAACTTGTTTTAGTTGTTGCTGAATTGTCTCAGAATGTTGCCCCCGAAAACGGAAGTATAGCAAAGGATTAAATGTGACATATTAGTTGACGTTAAATAGAACTACAAGAGTGCACAGGAGTGATACCTGAAAAGAAAGATCCTAGTGACCTTATGAAAAAACTGTGTTGTCTGTCCTTGTACCTAAGTTTTTTTTGTTATTGTTTCCTTGATTCTTGTAGTAACCTCACAGGGAAGATCGAAATTTGGCAGCAGCTCTGAAGCTCGCGTCAAACTGCTCATACATCATAGAAAAAGCAGCCTGCAAACACGAGTCACCGCGATATCCGAGGTTCAAATGCCGGGTGCACCTGCCTAGTTTTCAACTTGAACTCATTGACATGCGGCATTCGAAGCACGGAACATGCGGTGACTCGCGTTCGAATCTCTATGCAGACTGTCTTTTTATGTATAAGCAGTGTGACCCCGGCATCAGTCTCACAGGAGTGTCTTTGTCAAGCTCTTCCGCAAGCATTAACCACCTCCGTATTTGTTTAAACTTCACAATTTTTCAGTGAGAAAAGATATATGGAGGATTACTGTTAACAAGTGACACAATTATAATTGTCAAATCAACACCCCGAAACGGAGGAGGGAGTCCCTCAGGAATAAAAAGTATTATCTGAAGGAGAATCGAAAAAAAAAAAGGGGGGGGGGAGGAAGGACGTTCGAAAACATACTGTTGTAAAGGTTCCTCTGCTCCGCATCTTCGGCAAAGAACAGAGAAGGTAATCCAGGAAACTACTTTGATTGCAAAAACACTCCTGCCAGAAAGAGCGTTTGCGACGTTCCAGACACACGCGCCATTTCTCACAACGCAGAAACCATGCAAGAATAATTTGTGTCACTGGAATAAGTAACTTCCACTGAGCGCCAACCTTTTGCAGCCTGCATTTTGCACCACCGGATTTTAATTTCTCAACAAAAACAAATCCTAATGGTCACCAGCATATAGTGCGATGATGTCATTAAAATTAAAATTAGCTCGTGGGCTGGTTCGTTATTCATTACAAAATTATAGCGCAAAAACACAGGAAAGAACAATAAGACTCACCTGTTCCATTGCTCCTTCTTGTCATCTTACGCTAGACGTTTCTATCAATGACGTCACATGCAAACCATGTTAAACAGATCAGGTTTCTGGCGAAATGCAATGTTCTCAACACTAGCAAAAGTGGATGTCCAAATTGTGAAATTGTGCTGTATATATAGCAGTCTCTGGATGATATGCGGCAGCCTAATAAAACGTTAGAGCTCCCATGACTCATAAAGCACAGAGCCGTAAAGTGAGGGCCCAAAACAAGTGCAGGTAAAACAGAATATAACATTATCCTTACTATAGAGTATTTTCTGTAGCTTCGAGCTCGGGCAAAACCGATATCTAAACGTGACTTATATTAGAAACATATTTTTTATCTGCCAATGAAATTTATTGATGAAAATACAAATTTATTTAATCACCAACTAAAGATTTGACAACATAAATAAATGCCGATAACCTTCAAAATTTACCTCATAAGTAAATGCATCCCCGAAAATATCTAAAATACGCTCTGCAAATCTTTTCTGGCATTTTGTTTTTCTATAAGTGATTTGGGAAAGCCTGAATCAAAATTATGATTTTGAAGCTGATTGAAAGAACTGTGTTCTCGACACGTGTTTATCTTCACAAACATATCGAAGTCTCCTTCTCCCTCTTTTTCGTGATGAAGAGAAATTGTATGTCCCTTTGGGCAGAACAAAAATAGAGTACACAGGGGCGCCTTGCGCAACTATGACGACTGCGCACGCAGACCGTCAAAAAGTGACCAATTAAGTAGCTGCGATGACGAGTAGAGTTCGAAATACTACTTTGTTTTATTTAACAAGAAATCATCAATTTGCTAGGAGGATGCTAATTTGGAAATTGTATTGGGCGGCATCTTATCAAGAACAAAGCTCAAACGGTGGGCTCTAGTTTAGGGCAGATTCGATCTTACGAAGGTGCGCATAGATTTGAGTGAGCAATTTTGATCACACCTTTCCGCATGATTATTCGCCTACATCCCGGTGATGAATGTGAAACAATGTTGCTCAGGACAGCAAGCGTTCTGATTTCCGCTGAGTGTTTCTATAAAATGTAGACTGAAAAGTCTTGTCCTAAAAAGATCGTGGCATTTTAAAAATAATATTGCTTTTTATCTCAGTTGCATTGTAATCTTATATATTGTAAAACGTATTTCGTAAACTATATTTCACGATACATATGGTGACGAGTTGCCCCTTCCATGATTTTACGCACTGTAATTAATTCCTAAGTTCAAGAGCACAACTAGGACTCAACTTTTAATACTGCGACACAAAGTTGTAGCCATCACGGGTATTTCAAGGGCCTCTGCGAAGAAAAAAAGGATTTTTTTGAACTGTCTGGTTGGGACACGCGTGTAGTCATCCCTGGACTATTTCCCTCCCGAATACACAGTGTTTCGTCGGGATCGAGATTACGAAAAACTTTCCGTTAAATTCGGTGGTGGAGTACTAATAGCAGCTAAGAAACATTTACGGGCTATTCGCCGGTTTGATCTTGAATTCGAGTGCGAGTCCGTTTGGATTGAAATACCTCTTCGTGATAACAATAGCTTACTTATAGGCACTTTTTATTTTCCTCGTAATGTCGACGGATCTAAGTTTTCTGACCAATTAGATATGCTAGGGGATAAATTGGATGTGGATCAACATCGTATACTTATACTTGGTGATTTCAATATTCCTGAAATTAACTGGAATTTGGTACATCCTTCACTGTCTACTTCATAGTGCATCATTTAAAGCGAATGCCCTTTTTTTCATTTGTTAACCTTCTCGGATTTACCCAAATGAACGGTCTTCATAACTCAGCAGGACATGTGCTTGATCTGGCCTTGGCCAACTTTCCTATCGACAGCCTGATGTCTGTTTCCAATCCGCTAGTTTTTCCGGATGCTTGGCACGTTCCTTTTTTCTGTTTCCTTTATGAATTCTGTGGGGAAAGCAAAGCACAAAAATCGTGAGTCGCTTGCTTTCTCAAAAGGCGATTACTTTGGCCTTCATCAACATTTAGATAATGCAGTTTGGGCTTCCATATATAGTATGACCGATGTAAATCGTGCCGTTGAAGTGTTCACAAACTATATCGTAGATGCACTTGAAAAATTCGTTGCCCAAAAAGCGTCCTCACACGAGTCGTTATCCGCACTGGTACTCCAAGGAGCTTAGATCATGGTGGAATACGCCAAAACAACAAGGACGAAAACGAAGGGTTCTAAGAAAAAAATTGCATTATCATAGCAAATATAAGTTTGCAAATTCCGCTTTTTGGTACCTAACATTTTCTGAGTCGCGTGCGCTAGCTAAGACATTGTTGAAGCGCGATAAAATATTACACCGTGAGTCAGTAGAGCGCAGCTTAAATCGTGATCCAATGCTTTTCTGGCGATATGTAAAGGATCGCACAACTACAACTTCGTCATCAATAAACATAGCTGACTCGTTAGGTAATATGCTGTTTGAGCCCGAAGATGTGTCAAATGCATTCGCGAGTTATCTTTCTTCAGGTTTATTCTTGCGTCCAAACTGGACTGCCTGTGCATGGCGTCAGTGATAACGCCAGTGATCACCTACCATATTCTATCTTTTGAAATTACTGATATTGAACTTGCTATCTGGAAACTGAAGCAAAAGTTATCAGTTGCATTTGACGGCATTCCAAGCTTCATTGCCAAAGGATGCTCCTCTATTTTGCTCCCGTCTTAACGCATATGTTTAATTTGTCGTTGCAGAGCCTTACATTTCCTTCCCTGTGGAAGTACTCTATTACTGTGCCAGTGCATAACAATGGCAGAACGGATGACGTAAAAAATTACAGACCTGTGTCGTTGCTATCTCCCTTTGCTAAGGTCTATGAAATTGTTTTATTTGAGTGCATTTCAAACTTTTTTAAGCATAAGATATGCCTTTCACAACACGGCTTCATGCGTGGAAGGTCGGTTGAGACAAATCTGGTGTCTTTTTTAAATTTTATTTCGCCTGCTGTGTGTCAACGTGGACAGGTAGACGTTGTGTATTTTGATCTCTCTAAGGCTTTTGACCTAGTAGACCATTCGCTCCTTTTACACAAACTAGAACCCTACGGCATGAGTACCACCCTTTGTTCCCAGTTTCTAGATTGTCTACTAGACACAATTTTGTTCGTGTTCTTGGGCATCACTCCACGTCTTATGTTTCTTCTTCGGGTGTGCCGCAAGGTTCCACACTTGGGCCGATCTTTTTCAATGTTTTTATTAATAATTTGAGCTCAATTGTTCGCAATTCGGTCGTCTTGCAATATGCAGGTGATGTGAAGTTGTTTAGGCAGATGATATCCTTGGAAGACACTGAAAAACTTGTGGAGGATGTTAGGCGTGTGTGCAATTGGTTTCGTCAGAACATGCTAACGCTCAATCCTTCTAAAACCGTTATTATGTCTTTGTCTAGAAAGGTAGAAAAAATTAAGTCTTGTTACCAGATTGGCAATGATCCTCTGCGAAGAGTCGAGTGCACGCGTGATCTTGGAGTATACATAGACCCTTCGTTATTCTTTACTGTACATGTTGACAACCTTATAAATGACTCTTTGCGTAAGCTGGGAGTAATTTTTAGAATCACGCGTGAGTTCTCCACGTCAACCTGCATTCCACGGTTATATTTCTCGTAACTCCTGAGCAAGTTGAAGTTTACCTCTGTAGTCTGGAATCGTATTAGTTCTACGAGCCAAGAGATGATTGAAAATGTTCAAAAGCTTTTAGGTAAATGGTCAGCTAGAACGATAGGGACAAAACACAGACAGGGAGAAACAGAGACATACACACCGCTGACTATCAACTAAGACTTTATATTTCTTCTTCATCACTTTGACCCAAAGATTCACCCTTAAAGTAATGCCAATGAATCACCCTATATCCTTACATTACACTAATAAATTAAAATACTAAATAAAATAATTAATTACATTAAATTACTAAATTTGGTCACTAACACCTCCCTGATCCAACCCACAGACCACCCCCGACACATATTCCTCTTATTCCCTTTCACGGGGCGGTGCCACACTGCAAAAACTGTCTTTCTTTCTTGCTGACCGTGATGGAGGGCATGCTCACGCAGTCATCGCCGGTTTGCTCAATGGCCAGGGCCTCGAGAATCTCACGCGCAAAGGCACTTCTGTGTCTTTTAATAATGGAGACGCTGCTGAAACTTGGGCTGCACCCGCACGTGCGGCAATGGGCTGCAAGGTGCCCAGCTCCCGTGCCCTGCACCGACGCCGCGTGCTCCCTGACTCTGTCATTAACGCAGCGACCCGTCTGCCCGATGTAGCAGCTCCCACAAGACATTGGAATCCTGTACACTACACCGGTCTGGCACATGGCGTACTTAGTCCTGTGCGCAGTGTTGCAGGTTGGCTGAGCAGGTTCTATCAGGCCCGATTGTGATTCTGGCGGCACACTAGAGTTCCCTCTGTTCTGGTGTCGAGCACATACCACCCTGACACTGAACGATGCTCGAGTCAAAGCCATCTTCAGGTACGTGGACGACTTCCTGATCCTGTGCAGCACAGACATCGAGAGCGGAAGAAAACGGATGCAGGAGCACGATCATGAAAACCTTCCACGAATGTTGCCCCGACCTGCTCTTCACTCACGAACTACCCGTGGGCAAGTCTATTAAGTTTCTGGACCTCGCACTTGAGTTTAAGGATGGACATGTGTGCTGGAGGTACGAACCTCGTTCAAGTAAAGGTTTTCTCCCGTTTGCATCGTGCCATTCGAAAACCGTAAAACGAAGTGTTGCCAACACGGCACTCGTATCAGCGCTGCGCAAGTCATGCAACCATCAAGCTGACGCCAGCTTTCAGAAGCAGATGGCCCGGCTTCGTGACTCTGGGTACCCAGGTGTCCTCCTTGGAGCCGTATGTGAGACAATAGGCAGAAAATTCTCAAGAGGATCACCAAGTACCGAGCGAGATAGACAGACTTCACGAGAGAACTTCGCAGTAGTCCCCTACATCCACGGTGTCACCCACCGGCTCAAAAAGATCGCTGCACGACAAAGTGTCAGGGTGGTGTGCTCGGCACCGAACAGAGGGAACTCTATGTGCCGCAGAGTAAATCGGGCCAAGAACCGCCAGCCAACCTGCAACACTGCGCACAGGACTAAGTACGCCATGTGCCAGACCGGTGTAGTGTACAGGATTCCAATGTCTTGTGGGAGCTGCTACATCGGGCAGACGGGTCGCTGCGTTAATGACAGAGTCAGGGAGCACGCGGCGTCGGTGCAGGGCACGGGAGCTGGGCACCTTGCAGCCCATTGCCGCACGTGCGGGTGCAGCCCAAGTTTCAGCAGCGTCTCCATTATTAAAAGACACAGAAGTGCCTTTGCGCGTGAGATTCTCGAGGCCCTGGCCATTGAGCAAACCGGCGATGACTGCGTGAGCATGCCCTCCATCACGGTCAGCAAGAAAGAAAGACAGTTTTTGCAGTGTGGCACCGCCCCGTGAAAGGGAATAAGAGGAATATGTGTCGGGGGTGGTCTGTGGGTTGGATCAGGGAGGTGTTAGTGACCAAATTTAGTAATTTAATGTAATTAATTATTTTATTTAGTATTTTAATTTATTAGTGTAATGTAAGGATATAGGGTGATTCATTGGCATTACTTTAAGGGTGAATCTTTGGGTCAAAGTGATGAAGAAGAAATATAAAGTCTTAGTTGATAGTCAGCGGTGTGTATGTCTCTGTTTCTCCCTGTCTGTGTTTTGTCCCTATCGTTCTAGCTGACCATTTACCTAAAATTATGTACCAACTAGCTCAACTTCAGCCTGTTGTTCAAAAGCGTTTTTTTTTTCGAATTGTTTACGATCGTTACATTGGTCGTACTGTTTATTATTCTTATGCGAGACTGTTTGGAACGATGCAAATGCCCTACTTTGAGTTCCAGACGGCGTGAGCGCGATCTTGTTTTCCTGTATAAATGTATTCATAGATTAATTGATTGCCCAGATCTCACATCTGCTATTAATATTCACGTTCCGAGTCGAGTTTTGCGAGTTTCTCCAACTTTCCATGTTAATCACATCATCCAAACCAGTCCCATGACCCGTATTCAACACTTCTACAATACCCTCAGGAGGGCAAATATTGATGTTTTTAACCCAAATTTCGTAGCTTTTAAGGCTTTTGTAACTAACGTGTGAACATTTTGTTGTGCATCATTACCAAGGCGTCAAGCTGTTCATGAGCACAGAAAATAAACAAATGAATGAATGAATGAATGAATGAATGAATCATCGCTCAAGCAATCATAAACAGTAAAGACCCAGTGACTTACGCTTTCAACGCTGCTTGATTGGTCCCATTACCTCGTAGCGTCGGCTGTGTCTGGACTTAAGCTAAAACGAAGTGCAGAAGACAATGGGGCGTGAAAAGATACGGACTTTAAGAAGATAGACGAGACTACAATTACATGAACATCCTTATACAGAAACAAAATATCCCCATAGCGCCGTCTGTAAAACAAACACCGTAAACCAAGTTTTTTTTTAAGTAACTTATCGAAACTGTAGTGCACATTGCGTCAGAAATTTGGCGTACACATTGCCAGTAAGAGGAGTCTGAACACACTCGACTGAACCCAATGCAGTAAAACTTACAGAATTCCACGCAATGAAAAAAAACTCACGTTTCGCGCTGACAAGAAGTCTGTATAATTAGAACCTAGCATGAGGACGAAGAAAAATGTTTATAGGCAAAGAAATTGCCCATGAATTTCAAAAGGAACCATTACAATTGATCGATGCGTGATAACTATATTTTTGCATCGTATCAACATAAACTCCGAGATTACGCAAGCGACTAGTGCGTTTGAGACGGTACCATCTAACACGGTGCTGGACGCAAGTGACTCTCGCTTTCTTCACAGACTTATTGTTTTTGTAGCGTGAGCTACACTGGCCGAGGTTAAGCAGTTTCGCGTGGCTCGCATAATGAGCCGCGCTCCGTGCTGCGCATGCGCGAGGAGCAGTGACGTCACACGGCGCACAGCTGGCGCGCCATAGCCACCGCCGCCGCGCGCTCTGCCGCCGCCGCGCCCGCCTCGCCGGTCTGCGCATTCCAGAGGAGTGACGTCATAGCCGCGGCAGACGCACTGGCGCCGCCGCGTGCCCATCTGTCCGCCTCCGTTGCGCAGTAGGCAAGTCTGACGCTGCACCGGAGCCGCTTGATAGCGCCTCTCATTTTGTGCGCATAAGCTCACGCTACGTACGTCCTGGCATAGCCGAGCTAAGCCACCGCAATTTTTCGTTTTGAGTTTATTATGCAAAGGGTTATTATCGCAACACAACTTAGTTATTTTAAACACATCATGCTGAAGAAGTGCGCATTCAGAGTGGGAAGGAACCTGACGAAACAGCTTTAGGTCGCGAGCAAATAAAAACACTTCATAATCATTAACTGATAATACAATCTAATTCACAAAATAAGAAACAGTAGCGGACGCGAACACCTCCCTTGCGGCAGATATGAAGACGAAATGAAGTCATGGGACATAAACGCCGAAGTACTAAAGTAAATAATGCCCAAAGACAACAGGACAGGCGCTAACTCTCGACTGATTTTTATTTGAAGTCATCATAAGGTGTATACACACACTCTTCTGTCCATCTCGCATCACGACCAATCACCACTCCTTAAACAGCCATCAAGAAACGTCAATTATTTTAAGTAAATAAATAGATGGCGCGCTAACACAATTGACATCTTTTTTTTTCGTTAACAACGCCTGAATAATCTTTTTGGTTTTATCTTTTGCTTTCTTTAAAAACATTTCGTCGATTCCTTGGCATGTTTACAGTCACATCGCCTTGACAAGCACGATGAGCCCCAAGTTTTGTTGCGCACACAAGGATTTTGTTTTCCCGCTCTATAATTAAAGCAGCGCCCAGTCTGACCTATGTAAACTTTCCCGCAGCTAAGCGGTATCTCGTATACGACATTCGCGACATATCCAGTATACTGCGCGGCTTGCTACCTAGAACAATATTTATTTACATAAAAAAGATTTACATTTCTGGATGGATGTTTGTAGAAATGGTATTGGGTTGTCATTCATCATGCACACATTACCACAAGAAGTAACTAAACACCGTTAATTGTTACCCGCTCAAAAAGTAACTAAATACTTTACTCGTTACCGCTTCTCATAAGGAACGCATTACGTTACCTCAAATGTAACAAGTTGCTTTTCTCGTTACTTTGATGACCAAATAGACAACAGTTTTGTTTCATAGTTTATTGTTTTCTTTTTACTAGTCGTTGCACTTAAGCAGTAGCAGCCTCTCGAAGTGTTTATCAGTTATGCTCCCCCGCTTCCTTGAGAACGCATGTCCGGCGAGGCATAAGAGTCGTTCTACTGAAGCGTTCGAAGGAACGGCGGTGTTGTGCTTCGGGAAGAGTTGGTGAATCTGGGATTCCCCTGTTTCGTTTATTCTGTCTGCTTCTAAAGTTCCAACTTGATAATGGGTTTTGTGCCTTCGAGTATTGGCAACCTCCGGAGTCCGGGCTTACGTTCAGTCTGTACACGATCCTAGAAGGTTCAACCAGCAAATCTTATTGTGCTCGCTGGGTGAAGGACATGCCCAGCTGTAGAGTTCGAGTGATGCTGTTCAGCGATAAAATTTTCGATACTGTCATACTCTTTAGTTGTTTTTCGAACTGCCCATCTGCCTTTGTCGCAATAGGCGCAAACTCAGGCTAGAATTGAACCGAGGCTGTATAAACGGTGCTGTACAGGTTATTAATTAAAAGTAACGAAATGCCGTTACTCCTTACCTGGCCTTAAAAGGAACTAAGTACGTTATTCGTTCCTTTTCTAAAAGGTGACAAAATAGGTTACTCGTTACCGGAAAAAATAAACGACGTAGAAGTAACTCGTTTCTAGTAACGCGTTACATACATGTCTGGTTGTAATGCAGGTCGGGCAGAAGATTGTAGGAGTATTTGAGATGATAAATTCAAATGTAAAAAAGACAGTTGAGAGTTAGCGCCTGTCTTGTTGTATTCGTGTCCTCTTCAACCTCGTTTTGTTCGCGCTTTTTATACCATTTAGTTAATATGAACAACAGAGTTTTTATACGATGATAATTGCTACGACCAGTAATATAGCTCCAAAACCTGCGGCAATACGTGGAAAGCAACACGTAATCAACGAATTCACGTAGAATCCTGATACGATTCAACCTGTCAAAGGCTTTTGACATGTAAAAATAAAATACATCAACTTGTGTGTGATGAGAAAAGAAGAAGAGAGAGGGGCGAGGGACGAAAAAGAATAGAGGAAGAAAAAGGAGAAGCAGCGTGAGGCAGGGTCGGTTGCGGTGGCTTGAGAGTTAAGACCCAGGTAAACTCCAGAAGACTGTTCGTCGCCACTATTCAAGGACTCTGGCTCGCAGAGCAACGCCGTCGTATAAGTGGGCCGTAATGCAAAGCAAGATCGGGGAACACGCAAGTTGCGGGGACATTCAGATTTAGTTACCGCGTACGGGAAGTGGGGCGCGGAACTGATATATTGTGTCATTGGGACTGAGGACAGACTGGCTGACCATCTCAAACGCAAATTCTGTGCACTTCTCATTCATTCGCTTTTTGTCGTACTTTGCAAATAATTTTTTTTTGCAACTAGCGGTCTTGTATTTATTTTCTATATCAGATCAAAAACCTGGCATTGTGCTTGGCCAAGAACAAATGGAACGAAATATTACGGGAGCGTACATGCATTTGTCTCAACGGACTTTCTCCTGAACAAATGCTGCTTCTTGGGGAAACCTTTTGTCGAAAATAATTATAAAAACGTTTGTGTGGCGTCATTTCATAGCCATTAGAAAAGCTACGAAGTAAAGAATCTGGGCAGTAATCATTGACAAATCTGTAATCACCACACTTAAAAATTGGCAAAAATGAAAAAGCGTTCCCAGAAGGACGGTTTTCTTTTTTGAAATGCAACGACAAGTAAAATGTATATACTTACCGACACGTAGTATAAAATCAGCACAGACCATTTTACGATACAGCTTGAAAATCCGTCAGAACCAGCGGACTACGTCCACATGCTTCTAACTTGATTATATAAAACGTACAGCGAAACAGACGGGACGGAAGAAAGGAGACAAACAACCGCTGGACTTACAACTGAAGTTTTAATCGTCAAGGCGCAGCCTATATACACGACCAAACAAAGGAAGCACAGACAGTCACTGAATCCCCACTTACACCCTAGGGAGATTATAGAGGCAGAGGCGATAGCACGCTTGGTGGAAGAGTGTGTCAACGCCCCGTTGGTTCCTTTGTCGCCTAAAGAATTACAATTCCTTTCATGACGACAGCATGTGCGATGATAGTGCAGGTTTCAGTGGGGAGTAATTGGTTGTGTGTGCCTCCTTTTGTTTTGTCGTGTATATAGGCTGCGGCTTGGCGATTAAAACTTCAGTTGTAAGTTCAGCGATTGTTAGTCTCCTTTCTTCCGTCGCATCTTTTCGCTGAACTTTTTAAATAATGAAGCCATACCAACACGCCCAAACTTCCATTTTGATACTTCTAACGCACGTGTTTGCTTCTAGCTCATGAATTAGAGTAAGGGGCGAACAATACGGTGCATAAGTGCATGGAGATGTAGAACATATACTGGTTCCTCACAAAAAGCATTGTTTGAAATGCTCAGAAAACTTGTTTCCAAGTTCGTTTGAATCCGACGTACGGACGCGGAATCAGCCCGTGAAAGGTGAACACT